>CM059192.1:67826116-67950922 GCA_030323885.1 Branchipolynoe longqiensis | reverse complement strand
AGTTGAGGGATGTGGGTGGGAGGGCGAGTTGAGGGGTGTGGGGGAGAGTTGAAGGGTGTGGGTGGGGGGAGGGAGAGTTGAGCGGTGCGATGGTTGAGGGGCGAGTTGAGGGAGGGGGCGGGTGAGGGAGTTGGTGGGTGAGGGAAGGGGTGGGGGATGTTTACTGGCGCAAAACGACCCGCGCCATGAATACTGGGCGGGCGGGTGTCGGTGGGTGGGTGGGTGGGGAAAGTATTGATTTTAAAAGTGAGGGCGTTACTGGGCGGGGTCTGCCCAGTGAGGTGCCTGTAATGGCATGGTGGAACAGCCTCCACCCACCAACTCCATGATGCTGGCATTTCTGAAATAATTATGATTATTACACTTCTATCAAATTATCAATTATATGATTGATTTGCGTTTCATGTCCTAACAACGCCTGGCGTAGTAATATCAGGATGGGTACTGACTGGTCATAATTCACACTGAACGTGGTATTATAGTGCTGAGTGTGTCTGATATATGGTGAGTTACTCGTTAGGAGACTTCTAAAGCCTGCCATACATCTGGTGACAATTCGTTGCAAGCTACAGTAAAATCTATCTAAATCAACCGACCATGGACCGACTTCCCACTGCACTCTCGCAATGTATCCGGTGTGCATTAGTGTGGTGTATAGTACTAGCCCACTGCACTCTCGCAATGTATCAGGTGTGCATAGTGTGGTGTATAGTACTAGCCCACTGCACTCTCGCAATGTATCCGGTGTGCATAGTGTGGTGTATAGTACTAGCCCATTGCACTCTCGCAATGTATCCGGTGTGCATTAGTGTGGTGTATAGTACTAGCCCACTGCATGCTCGCAATGTATCCGGTGTGCATTAGTGTGGTGTATAGTACTAGCCCACTGCACTCTTGCAATGAATCCGGTGTGCATTAGTGTGGTGTATAGTACTAGCCTACTGCACTCTGGCAATGTATCCCGTGGGAATTAGTGTGGTGTATAGTACTAGCCCACTGCACTCTCACAATGTATCCGGTGTGCATTAGTGTGGTGTATAGTACTAGCCCACTGCACTCTGGCAATGTATCCCGTGGGAATTAGTGTGGTGTATAGTACTAGCCCACTGCACTCTCACAATGTATCCAGTGTGCATTAGTGTGGTGTATAGTACTGGCCCACTGCACTCTCGCAATGTATCCGGTGTGCATTAGTGTGGTGTATACTACTAGCCCACTGCACTCTCGTAGTGTATCTGGTGTGCATTTGTGTGGTGTAAGATACTAGCCTACTGCACTCTCGCAATGTATCCGGTGTGCATTAGTGTGGCATATAGTACTAGCCCCTGCACTCTCGCAATGTATTCGGTGTGTATTTGTGTGGTGTATTGTACTAGCCCACTTCACGCTCACAATGTATCTGGTGGGCATTAGTGTGGTGTATAGTACTAGCCCACTGCACTCTCGCAATGTATCCGGTGTGCATTAGTGTGGTGTATAGTACGAGCCGACAACCAGCGGCTGTGACCCAGTTAACTGGCAGCCAGAGTCTGCGCATTGCAAGCTGCATGCAACGGGGTGGGGTTACCAGAGCGGGTGTCCTGTACTGGTTGAGTAGTTTTTTTTGCCGACACCGATCACCGGACGCGGTAGCCGAATGGGTAGAGCGCAGGCTTCCCATGTGGAAGTTCAGGAATTTGATTGTCGGCTGAGTCAAACCATTGACTTAGCAAATTGATACTTGTCGCTTCCTAGCCAAGCGCTCAGCATTACTATGATAGGGCAAGGACTGGTTACTTCAGTGTCAGGATAATGTGACTGCGTGTGATATTGGGTCATGGTGCTGGCAGCCTGATTTCCCAGTGGGGCAGCACTATGAAGTGACCATGAGTGAGCACTGTCACAAGTCAGTACCCATCCTGATATGACCTTAGATGTTGCCAGGATGTAAAACTCCCAACAACCAACCAACCTTTGATGTTGCAAGGACGTACAATCCAACAACACATACACACATACACACACATACATACATACATAGATACATACATACATACATACATACACATACATACACATACATACACATACATACACATACATACACATACATACACACATATACATACATACATACATAATACATACATACATACATACACCCAGACATACACACCCACACACCCACATAGACACCCCCACGCACACCCCCACGCACGCACCCCCCCCCCCCCCCCCCCCCCCCCCACACACACACACACCGGCACCGATCAGTATCCAAACCAATGCACACCAGGTGCAGTGAGTAATGAACGCAGGACCAGAAAGGCAAATGAGTAAGCGCCCCCATGTGGGCAATGTGGCAAGGCAGTAATTACCCAACACTGCTGCTCCCTAATTGAAATTAAATGGCGCACATTGGGATTTATACCCGCCGGAAGTAGCTGGTTATCGGCAGTGTGCTGGTCAACACTGCCAAGTGGTGCGAACTGCATCGATGTGTTGAAGTTGCATAGTTCAATGGTTTTGAGTTTCTGGCATTTTCTGAGATAAATTTAATAGGTTGATCGTTGTAATCTATAATTTGACGCAACTTTCATTTTAAATGGCTAGTTTTTTAAATAGATATTTCAAGTGCAACCATGTAATATTAATTTTGGCAAGCATGCCATTGATTGATTGATTGATTGTTCGATTGGTGGTTTCTTTACGCCGTGTCGGCAGCATAGGCCATATTCACGGCGAGAATCTTTTTTATTCAAACATTGCTTTTACAGAGGGCAAAATCATACAATCAATTATGTGTCAATAGACAATATACATTTTAAAAGCTCACAATTATATAATTTGTGGTCAAGGGAAATAAAATTCTAGGCAAGCATGGCAAATCTCGGACACCATAGGGTTCTACAGTAACAGGTTCTATTCAATTTCTTCAGTATTCCCTTCGGTGGGCGACAGATGTTTAATAAGGGCATCAATATCTAAGGTATATCTGCAGAATTAAATCTAGATAATTGTTTTGGTTTTGAAAATTTGATGTTTCATCGGACTATGCAGCTTTGAATAGGCCGCCATAATTAATGTTTAAAAAAGTGTCTGCGAAATCTATAGTTTGCATGGATGAGAGACCTCTCCACGATTTCGCGTATTTCCACGATTTGTTTTTTACTAAATGTTCAACTTGTATAGTTTCTAAAAATATCTCCGACATAAAAGTTAAAACCCCAATAAACAAGCAATCTAATCTGATGTTTTTTTTCCTTCTCCATCTACTACCGAAACACAAACACCAAATTATAGATACGCTTAGAAGAATATAACTGTGCCTCAGGCTTGTGACGGCTTGTGCTGGGTCGGTGGATGGCTTGTGATGGGGTGACAGCCGGCGTTAGGTGATGGACTTCCCTTATTATCCTGACTGGAGGTGAATTTCCATGAAGACGAGGCATTCTGCCATAGTCTAAGCACTGTCAAGGAATTGGGGAGAAAATGCCAGAACCCAGGTTTCATACAGTAAACAAATTAAATGTTGACATGCCAGACAAAATGCTGGACATGATAGGCTTCAGCAGTGACTGGATCTATGCATAAAATTTGATGCTTTCATCCAGGAATGAAAGATCTCCGCGATTTCGCGGATTTCCAAGATAATTTTTTTTTTTACCGATTAGCGTTCAGCAAAATGCCATGGAATCAGGAGGTATATGACAACAATTTGTTGGTTTGAATCCTGTTCTTGTATGACCATAGATCTCGCTATAACATAAAATCCAAGCAAAAAAATAGTTACGTATGGGTGATAATATAAGCACAACAAAAATAGTTGATACCTGACTTCCAACATTTTTTGCGATTCCCTGACAGTGCTAATCCTATGTGGGGGGGGGGGGGGGGGGTCCGTGTTTTCATGGATATTCACCTTTGATTTTGGCCTGATTTCCGCATTTTTTTTGCCAGAGACCACTTTCATCCCTTCGCGGCTGGAAATGTACATTATGAGTTTGCGTTAAGGAATGTGAGCCTGTCTGGCAGCTCTGTGTTTGGTGAACACAATATTTGACAATAGTGATGGGTGGTTGTATGTTTGTCAGCAGTACAGGGAGTGAGTTTTCATTAAGCGCTGTAAATTCACAACGCGAAATATGATGTAGTCGCTAAATTCTGGCAGGGCTGCATGGTTTATGCAATTACGCACCCCGCTGTGTCTGAGTGGAGCAAGAGCTGTGATTTTTTTTTCTTGAAGATTTATACTGACTATCATGGTCTGAATAGACTTGTTTTCACCATTAGACAGTTTGTCGATAGAAAGCCTGAGTCTACACTTTTACCGACCCAAGGGATTTTTAACCTCCCACACCACATAGACATGGTATGAGAGCAACTGGCCTTTTATGACGCTGTAAGTTATACATAGCGGTGGAAATCCAAATTGGCAGAGGTGGGGGCACGGGGAATGGAACCACCAACCTTCAGATTAGGAGTCCGACCTAGAAAAAAGTCAAGACACTCTAACCATTCCGCCACAGAGAACACCACGTGATGTGATTCTGTAGTGTACGGTGTGATTCTGCACTGTGGTATTGATTCAGTAACTTTCAGTGCATGCATACTATTCACTGCCTCTGGTTATTCCCATACCTGAGCTGTACAAATCACCCTGTCCTCTTCACCCCTATCTAATCAACACCTTTTCATTCTACATTTCATTACGCATTTGTCCGTCTCCCGTTTTTGTAGATCGTGGGATTCGAACCCATGGGTTCGAACCCTGGTCTAGTCAAGCCAATGACTTAAATATTTATACTTGTCACTTCCTAGTCAGGTGCTCAGCATTATTAGGATAGGGCAAGGACTGGTTGGCTGAGTATCAGGATAATGTGACTGAGTGGGATATCAGGTCATGGTGCTGGCAGCCTGGTCTACAAGTGAGGCAACACTATAAAGTTGCCATGAGTATGCACCGTCACAAGTCGGTATCCGTCCTGATATGACCGTAGATGTTGCCAGGATGTAAAACTCCAACAACCAACCATTCTACATTTAAATTTGCATAGTCCAATGGTTTTGAGTTTGTGCCATATTTTATAGATAAATATATTAATTTGATCGCTATGATCTGACTACTTTTAGTTTGAACTAACTGTTGTTATGACTGGACAACTTTAGAGATTTTACAAGTGAAAATTAATTTTGGCATCCACACCGAAGTGCTGGACGCAATAGGCTTCAGCAATAACAGGTTTGATTAAATTGACCTCACGTTACCTTTTATGCATTAACACATGTTGTTGAATAAGTGCACCAATATTGAAGTTAGAGTCATCGGATCAAATCCGGGTCAGTGTTTTGATTGATGAAATGTGATGCTATCATCATATTATGCAGCTTTAATATATATATTTTTTTAATATTTTTTTTGTAAAACAATTTTTATTCATCAGAATATACATTTTTTTTGCACCGAGGCACTGGTCTTCCGGCCATTTACATTACACTGTAAATAGGTAGATAAGCGGGTACTTAGATAGGGCATATTAGTAGATTGTGAAGAGTATTAGTGGGTTAGCCATAATAAGTTCAGTGTTATGGGCTAAGATGGTGGGTCGCTGCATAAACTGTGCTACTATTACAGTATAGCTGAGGTAAGTAATTGAGTGAGGGGGGGGGGGGGGGCAAGGAGGGAGGGGCGAGCAAGGCAGGGCACAGGATCCATGCTATATTACGCGCATAAAATACAAATCTACAGAACTGAAGATGAAAGGACCAACTGGCATGAATTAGAAGCGACTTAATCTTTTCCTGACATCCAGGGAAATATACTGACCTACCCTCTTTACCAGGAAATTCAGTTCCAAAAGGGGCCTGGCCAAATTCTCGCCTTTTAGGGGGGAAAAGTGGTAATCGTCAAACACAAACCGGTACCAGTTTAAAACTGTGCAAACGTCATTGGCTGGTGTGAGTAGTGTACAACAAGTGGCGCTGTTTTCAGGCGTCTCCTCTGACACCCGCCCTCCTCACACACCTACCACAGACACATACATATCTACAGCAACACACATACAACACATCTACAACACACACCTCACACATACACCTCACACATACACCTCACACACCTCACACACACCTCACACACCTACCACAAAGACATACATATCTACAGCAACACACATACAACACATCTACAACACACACACACAACATATCTACAGCAACACATACAAAATATCTACAACACACACACCTCACACACACCTCACACACCTCACACACACCTCACACACCTACCACAAACACATACATATCTACAGCAACACACATACAACACATTTACAACACACACACCTCACACACACCTACACTCACCTCACACACCTACCACAAACACACACATATCTATAGCAACACACATACAAAACATCTACAACACACACATCACACACCTACCACACACACCTACCACACCCACAATCATATCTACAGCAACACACATACAACACATCTACAACACACACACCTCACACACCTACCACAGACTCATACATATCTACAGCAACACACATACAACATGTCTACAACACACACACACCTACCACGCACACATACCATGACGCTTACCTCAGACATACACACACACCTACAGAAACACACATACAACACGCCTACAACACACACACCTACCACACACACCTACCATGCACACATACCATAACACCTACCTCAGACATACACACACACCTACAGAAACACATACAACACATCTACAACACACATACACCTCACACACATACATATCTACAGCAACACACATACAACACATCTACAACACATACACACACATACCATGCACACCTACCACTCACACCTACCACGCACACCTACCACACACACCTACCACGCACACCTACCACGCACACATACTGTAATGCCTACCTCAAACATACACACACACCTACAGAAACACACATACAACACATGTACAACACACATACACACACACCTCACACACCTACCACACACACCTACCATGCACACATACCATAACGCCTACCTTAGACATACACACACCTACAGAAACACACATACAACACACATACCTCACACACCTACCATGCACACCTACCACACACACCTACCATGCACACATACCCAGGGATGAAAGATCTCCGCGGTTTGGCGGATTTCCGCGATTATTTATATTTACCGATTACCTTTAAACATTAAAAAAAATTATATGTATATGACAACATTTGGGGGAGTTCGAATCCCATTTTTAAATGACCTTAGATGTTGCTAGAAGATCAAATGTCCGATAATACAGTCACAACAAGGTTAGTTGAAAAGTGACTTCCGGTATTTTTCCGCGAATCCCTGACAGTGCTAAGTCTATGGGAGAAGATCCGTGTTATTGTGGAAATTTGCCGTTGGCGGCCTGATTTCCTCGATTTTAGCCGGAGACAACTTTCATCCCTGCATACCATAAAGCCTACCTCAGACATACACACACACCTACAGAAACGCACATACAACACACATACAACACACACACACATACATACTTCAGACACATACAACACATGCCTCTCACACACACTTCTCTCACACACATATACAACACACATATCTACCACACATGTACACCAGACACACATACCTCACACATGTACATACCTACAGCAGCACACACACAACACATCTACAGCACACACCTACCAAACATACACCTACCAAACACAGATAAATCCTACAGCAGCACACACACAACAGACATCTAGAACACACACCTACCAAACACACACCTACCAAACACACATAATACCTACAGCAGCAAACACACAACACTCATCTACAACACCTACATACCTATCACACACACACTCACACATACACACACACCGAATGCCTTAGTAAGCGGAACTGTACATCAAGGTAGAAGGCACGTCGACACGTGCGTGTGTAGTGTAGTGGTACGTGTGTAGTGGAGGGGAGGGAACAGCAACACATGGTTTACGAACTTGGCCATGCCGTTTAAAGGCTGGTTTAAGAATATATTTGTCTATTTATTATTGTTGTTGTTGTTGTTATGATGATTATTATTATTATTATTATTATTATTATTATTATTAAGGAATAGCAGAACTCCGATACTCCCCTCTCCATAGGATGTATATTCCCATCGGTCTGTGCTACCATTTCCAATGTATTTTCTAAATTGAAACATGTTTAATTATCAGTCTATTCATTTTCATATTGACATGTTTCAGTACCCACTACAAATAAGTTGCAAGGTCGAAGCTGGTATTCGAATTATTGTGAATTCTAGCTATATGCAGCCTTTTGGTCATAGTAAATAATCACCCAGTCGGTCACCATGGCAACTGTCACTGCAGTGTTTTGTAAATAGACATTACATGGCCACCAACCGTATGGAGTGGTAAGTGTATACTGTACGCCCCGAAAAGTGAGGACATGCATCAACACTAGGGGTGGCCGTTTGGTTGCTGTTGTTTTACATCCTAGCAACATCTAATGTCATATCAGGACAGGTACCAACTTGTACACTCATGGCGACTTTATAGTGCTGCCCCACTTGGAGATCAGGCTGCCAGCACCATGACCTGATATCCCACGCAGTCATATTATCCTGACACAGTCAACCAGTCCTTGCCCTATCCTAATAATGCCAAGCTCCTGGCTAGGAAGCGACAAGTATACATCTTTAAGTCCTTGGTTTGACTCAACCAGGGTCCAAACCCTTGGGGTAGCAACAGGAAGCCTAGAAATACCAATGACTTGTAGTTTTTAACCGATGAGACAGTGGAGGCAGATCCATGTTTTGCCCACCCTAATTGGCTAGATGGAATTACTACGAGTCGCAGCAGTCAGTTGGCGGTCTTTTTTTTTTTTTTTAGTAATTAACTGACAGTTATGGTGAAGTATTGCATTAGTGGTGAATTGCTTTCGGCCAGCCCCTGACCGCTTGTCAGCTTGACCATCAGCAAGCCTATGCAGTGTGAGGTGTTGACGTTTCATAGTCCGATGGTTTTTAATTTCTGTTGTTTTTTTAAAGATAAATATGTTAGGTTGATCTTCATGAGCTACCTTAGTTTAGCTTGAAGTAACTTTCATTTTAAATGGCTAAACTATGAGATATTTGAAGTGCAACCATGCAAAATTAATTTTGGCAAACATGCCAAACTCTGACACCATATACTTCTGCAGTAACAAATTCTATTTAATTACCTCAGTATTTCCTTCTGTGAGGTCATACATGTTTGATAAGTGCACCAGCATCTAAGTTATATATGTAGAATAAAATCTAGGTAATTGTCCTGGTTTTAAAAATTGTGTTTTCATAGGACTATGCAGCTTTAATAGCTTCGGGACTAAGTACAGGTTTGTCTGCATCGCTGATGGACAAGTGGGAGTGGGTGGTTTTCTTTGTTGGGGGGTTTATATCCTAGCAACAACTATGGTCAAATCAGGACAGGGACCAACTTGTGACAGTGTGCTCTCATGGCGCCTTTATAGTGCTTCCCCATTGAGAGATCAGGCTGCGGGCTGACACCATGACCCGATATCCCACTCAGTCACATTATCCTAACACTGAGCTAACCAGTCCTTGTCCTATCCTAGTAATGCCAAGTGCCAGGCTAGGTAGCGACAAGTATCAATTTAGTAAGTCATTGGTTTGACTTGGCTGGGGTTCAAACTCCTGAGCTACCCCATGGGAAGCCTGCACTCTACCAATTTGACAACTGCGTCCAGTCGGGTGTGGGTGGTGGGTGGGGGGTGAGTGCATCTAACGCGTGAGATGCTTACTTTGATCATAGAGTAAGCTTGGACTACAGACACTGTTGTACTGCGATAAAAGGAACATCTGAGCAAACTATAAAGACATAAGAAGGATCTGGTGCACCACCATCTCACTGCCCTGACACTGTGGTGTGTGTGTGTGTGTGTCTGCGTGTGTGTGCGCGCGTGAGCACACAACTCATATATGGGGTTATAACTTATATGCAATCCCAGGGGCTCATCCATATGAGACTTTTTCTTATTTCTTTCGTTCCTTTGAAATTATACACATTTTTGTCTTTCCTTCCATGTGACTTTCCTGTTTGATCACAAATGATCCCCACCCACCCCACTGTACCCGACTCCACTCTCACTTCACCCCATAACACCCTACCCTCCCTTAATCTAGTCTTGCAGAAGCCTTTCAATAACAAAATAAACCTGCAAAAAGAGAAGCTAATCGACAACAATGAAGCAGAAAACCGTTTGATCTGAAGTTGGAACTGTCTTGACAAACGAGGGAGTGCCACATGATGTGCTGCCAGGAATTATAGAGAATATGCACAATGCTAATATCTAGTGTTTGAAGATCCAATAGTGATCCAATACTGTTACAATACTGTTACAACCATGTCTGTGTGCATTGTGGAAGTGGATGATTGCATGCGTGTCTATATTATATAGACTACAGTAAAACCTCTCTAACCGACCACCTCCACAGATCGACCACTCCCCTGTATCGATCGCTTTATTTGGGTCTCAAACGATCGCCCACACAATACCATTGTAACGATAAAAAATACCTTCCTAAGCTGACCACCAACCAGTGGTCCACAACTGGTTCATCAAAGGCTGGGTATGTGCTGTTCTGTCTGTGGGAAAGTGAATATATACGACCCCTTCCTGGTTATTGGAAAGAGTAGCGGTGTGGTCAAAGTGGATTTCCTTCAAATAAATATGTCAGAATGACATCTTTGAAGTCCAAGAGCCGATGATGAAAATCAATGTGCTCTAGAGGTGTTGTTAAATAAAACAAGCTTTCCTTTCCCTAAACTGACCGCCTCCCTAAATGGACCATTTAAAGTCAGTCCAATGGTCGATCGATTTAGAGAGGTTTTTACTAATTGTTTATTGAAATGAGATCTGTTTGTTTATTGTTTATAGAAAAGGCATTTGTTTGACTCACTATCAGGTCATTGTCTCAAAAATTAGGTCAATAGCTAGTTGGTTCAGTGTGAATGAGGGTTGAGGGATATTGGGTTATGTTGGTGCCTATGATGCAATATTTGATCATTATATCACAGGTCAGTACCCATCCTAATATGACCTTAGAGGTTGCTAGGACGTAAAAAAAAACGAACAAATATACAAAGAACCAAACATGCGGGTAGGGGCATGCACATGCATACACACATGCACACACGCATACACATACATACACACACCCACCCACACACACACACACACACACACACACACACACACACACACACACACACACACACACACACACACACACCCATCTTTCACTCACTGATTCAGGTAGGTGGATGTGCCTCTCTCTGATTGATCTCAAACTGAATAAAACCACAGTGCACTGCGGGTGATGTTGATGGGGGTGCTGTGTCACTGGGTGGCTGGTGAGATGCCGTGTCTGCACTGGGTGATCAATGAGTGTCATCACTAAAAGATGTAGACTTGCACTAGTGCCAGTACATTAGTGCACAAACACTGCCATCTGTATGGACTGGATGCATTGGCCGAATTAGTAGAGCGCAGACTTCCCATTTCGAAGGTCGGGAGTTCAAATCCAAGCCAAGTCAAACCTTTGACATTAATGTTTGTTGCTACCTAGCCTGGTGCTGAGCATTAATAGGATAGGATAAGGAGCGTGCATAACTACCAACCAGCTTTCTGCCACCCAGCGCTGCCTCCCACCACCCAACTTTGCTTCGCACCACCCAACACTGCCTCTTCCCATCCATCACTGCCTCTTGCCACCCAACACTTCCTCCCACCAACAAGCGCTACATCCAACCACCCAAAGCTGCCTCCCGCCATCCAAAACAGCTTCTGATGAACATTGCCACACCTGTCACCTAACATTGTATTCCAGCACTCACTATTGTGACGCAGTACCTTCCTTCTGTTCTCCCCTTCATGACGTCTAGTGTAATTAGATGAGAGGTCGTCAGTCAGAGATATGCCTAATCCATCAGTGTCATTAGCCACATCCCCCCCCCCCTCCCACTACTCACTGTGCATCATTAGTGGCAGGCCACCCACTCACATGTCCAAATGCCTGCCCAGGATTAGTAGTCTCTGTTGCGTTGCTTTTCTGCCTATTTGCTTCAGTGGCTGTGGGTTCAGGTGGTCAGGCTGGTGGCGTGATTGAAGATGAGAGGGAGTCGGGGGAATCGGTGAGGTACAGTAAGGCGGTAGAGCCTGTGTAGACCACACGTACAACCATGTCAGCAGCCCTTTCCATAACTCACAACCCCCTTAGCAGGCCCTTACAGCCCTACATCTAACTATGATTTCTAATGCTCTGACCATAACATAGCCTTCCTCGAACCATCCTCCCTCAAGCTGCCCACTGCATCCAACTCCTCAGACATCCCTTACTAAGCGCCTTAGCTGTGATCCATGAGCTGCTCTGAAACTGCATTCATCTTTCTCCTGAACCGATCTACACCCACAACTGCAATTCTACCTTCAGCCTTAAAGCACATATTCATCTACAGCCCCAATTCATTTTTAAACAGATTCCAATTCCTCCACACACACCAATTACACCAATTACAACTGACAGGACGCGGTGGCCGCATAGGTAGAGCACAAGCTTCCTGTGCCTAAGGCCAGAAGTTTAATGAAGTCGAGTCAAACCAATGACTTACAAATTGATACTTGTCGCTACCTAGCCTGGCACTCAGCATAAATTAGGATAGGGTGAAGAATGTTTAGCTCAATATCAGCATAATGTGACTGAGTGGGAAGTCGAGTCATGGTGCTGGTGGTCTGGTCTCCCAGTGCGACAGCAGTAAAAGTCACCATGAGTGTGCACTGTCACAAGCGTGTACCCATTCTGATATGATTTAAAATTTGCCCAGGATGTAAAACTCCTACAAACAAAACCAATCCTAACCTGAGCCTACAGCCGTAATCTCACTGACCTACATTTGCAGCAAGATTATCTATAATTCTACCTTGACTGCCTTCATTGCTGTGTCCTCTGGGTAGTTCAATATTTCATGTTGTATAATAACTATGGTGTTCTGACAAGTATTCTCTTTTGTGAAAGATATAATATTATGTTCTCAATAATACACCAGTCAAAAGGCAACTCATGATAATGTACAGAACAACAGAAATATTAAATTATCTGAAAACGCTTCACTAAAATTCCTTCTGGGATGTGAACAGTAGCTGCATTATATTGTGTGAAAGGATTCCTTTGCATGGTCCGCAGAATTGTCTGTGTGGAGCTCACACTTGGTTTTCCATATTGAATCACATTTACTAGGTTTTATCTAAACAAGTTGTACTTCACTGGAAGTTAGGTTATTGTCATGTGATTCAACAAAAATATTTCATTGTAACAACTGTCACTATAGTTTGGCAGTGAATTGATAATCTACACACATTTAATGATTGACCTTTCTAGGCTTTCAATGATCTGTGAATCTTCTCGTGCTCTTGGCTGTTGCTGGACTGAAAACGAATCAACCTATTCTAGCAACGGTCATTTATAAAATGAACCAACTGACAACGGATGGGTATGACATCCACCTGTGCTGGGTGCCTGGCCATGCCGGCATACAAGGAAACGAACGAGCTGATCGGGCTGCGAAGAAGGCCCTGAACTGTGATCTTGAACCGTGTCTGATCCCTCACTCTGATCTGAAACCACTAATAGCCACCCACATAAAATCCAAATGGCAACATGAGTGGGATGAAAACATTAATAAACTTAAAGAAATTGAACCATCTGTGGGAAAGCCACCACAGACTCATGCAGGAGGTCGGCGGGACCAAGTGGTCCTTAGCCGCTGCCGTATTGGCCACTCGTGGCTTACACATGCTTTTCTGCTCAAGGGGGAACCTCCCCCTGAATGTATTGGGTGTCAGTCACTGCTGACACTCAAACACATTTTTACTAAGTTGCGTTGATTTTTTGGCCCTGCGCCAACAGTTCTACACTGCAGACACTATGCCTGACCTTTTTACTAAGGTAAAACAGGAAAACATTTTAGCCTTTTTGAGGGCAGCTGGACTGTACCACCTCATATAGTTTACTAAATAGATTCTATCAATTATTAATAAAACTTTTCTTTTCCTATGGGAATTTGTTTCCCTTGACCACAAATATATGATTGTGAGCTTTCTAATTTAATGAGTGTCTATTGGCACATAATTGATTGTCTGCTTTTACATGTAAAAGCGATGGTTTGAACAAAAAACAACATTTCTCGCCGTGAATATGGCCTATGCTGCCGACACGGTGTAAAGCAACCACCAATCAATCAATCAATCAATCTTGTGCTCTCCCGTTCTGATATGACCTTAGATGTTGTTAGGATATAAAACAACAAACAAACAAATCTTGTGCTCTGGTTTAACCTAAACATTGAAACGCCAAGACATTTGTACTTTTTGTAAGCATGCTAAGTTTCACTCCTCATCCCCATTTAAAGGCTGCTTTAACAATTACAATGTCAAGTCAAGACATAATCCATGCTCATCTAAAGTAGTGATGTACTGAAATCAGGTAATCATAGCAATCATGTTATGGGATGTGGAACATTTAATTTTTGTATAATATAGTACCGTTAAGATTAAATGTAGCTGCTTAATGATTCATAAATAGCAATTAAGGTTGGCGTTCACTTTCTGTCATTGCAGGGTGGAATGCCATCATCAATGGGACCGTACCAAGGACAAGGGTACTATGGCCAAGGTCAAGGACAAGGGCCTGGGCAAATGTGGCCACAGCAAGGTCAATCACAACAGATGGGACAGTATGGTGCCTCCTCTTACATGGGTCAAGGGGGACCGATGCCGCAACACGGCAGTATGCCACATCAAGGTTATGGTCACCCTCAGTATGGACCTGGCCCTGGTCCAGGTCCTGGCCAAGGTGGATATAGCAGTCAACAGCACCCTTCATACAATAATGGTGGTGCTGGTATGGGCGGCATGCCCGGTGCAGGAGGTCCATCATCTGGAATGTACCCAAATAACATGCCACAACATGTGGCTGGACAGGGTAGCGCACCTATGCATCTCCGTATGCGGCAATTACAGCAACAACAGCAAGCACAACAGCAGGTTCAGCAAGCACAACAAGCTCAGCAACAACAGCAGGTGCAGCAAGCTCAACAGCAACAGCAAGCCCAACAGCAGGTACAGCAAGCCCAACAGCAGGTACAGCAAGCACAACAACAGCAGGTACAGCAAGCCCAACAGCAGCAAGCACAACAGCAGGTGCAACAAGCACAGGTGCAACAAGCGCAAGTGCAACAAGCGCAAGTGCAACAAGCGCAGCAAGCACAACAGCAGCAAGTGCAACAGCAACAAGCACAACAGGTACAGCAACAGCAGCAAGCTCAACATGCTGCACAACAACAAGCTGCACAACAAGCCGCACAACAACAAGCTGCACAACAACAAGCTGCACAACAAGCAGCAGCAGCAGCTGCTGCAGCAGCTGCAGCACAACAGCAAGCCCAGCAACAACCGCAGCAGAGCCCTCAGCAGGTTGCAGACAGTATCTTGCAAATGGCTTCTGCGAATTACACTGGTAATGGACCTATGCCCATGACAGGTCCTCAGGGTGCCCAGATGGTCAGACCACAACAGATACCCAGTCAAATGGGTGGTCCGATGCCTCCACAACATTCCCCACATATGATGCAGAACAGCCCAAATCAGTTTTCAAACCAGTATCCACAGCAGGGTGGACAGATGGGGTCTCATGGTCTGACTGGTCAGATGGGTCAAGGCACAATGGGCCAGGGGCAGCAGTTCATGTACCCGAATGCTAGCCAGATGTCAGGTGCTAGTCAGCCCTCTCCAATGAGCCCACTGCAGGTGCGCAGTCCTGCCTCAGTGCACAGTAACCACAGTTTGCCAAGTACCAGTCCTGGTCCAATGAAAAGCCCTGCTCCTGGCAATCCCGCTGAGCGTTCTCCTGCCACACATTCAGTCTCGTCTCCGGGTTTGGCCAATATGAGGTCGCCTGGAATGCAGCCTATGGCATCCCCAATGACATGTGGTCAGCCGATGCGATCACCAATGCATAGCATGTCACATCCCACGCCATCACCACTGCCGCAGATGGGTGTGACAGGAGGCCAACCTTCACCGGCCAGCATTGGATCAAATATGCGGTCCCCAAACAACCAGGTACCACAAGGACATTTCTCACCTAGCACAAGCTATATGAACTCCTCAAACTCAAGTCACTCGAGCCCATTATATTCCCAGCCATGCTCGCAACCTTCTGCATCATCAATGTATTTGGAAGGAAGTGGCCAATCAGGTTTGACCTATAACATGGCAGATCATCATCAGCAACAACAACTCTTACAACAGCAGCAGCAATCATTGCCAAGTAATGGGAAAGACGCTTGTTTTGATCCATTGAAGTCCCTCCAGAAACTGGTGATGTTACCAGAAAGCCAAGTGATTGATCCTAAAAGTGTGGTCAATGATGCATGCCTCCCGAGTGCTAGTGAGTCCAAAAGTTATGAGCTGACAAAAAACGGTGAGGCGCCCCCTGATGTGTGCAGCGAGTCTGGTCATGGCTCCCAGCAGAAATGTAGTGACGGTCAGCACTGTGGAAGTGACTCTGAGGCATCTTCATTGAAGGTCTCTGGTCTAAAGCCTGAGGAGAGCAAGCAAACCGCCACCACTTCTGCGCTACATCCATTTCCATCCTCTGCTGAGGTGGACACACACAAGGGGGCGGGAAATATGGATATGCAGACTGAGAAGAAACCTCAGCCACCACCAGCCAAGCCTGTGCGAGCAGCAAGAACAAAGGCTTCCGCCCGAGCCAAACTTCAAGAAGCTATGGCTGCTTCTGTTGAGGCTGAGGCAGCTAGAAAACGAGAGCATGATGCAGCCCATGCAACTGCCACTGCAGCAACTTCTACTGTAACAGATGCTACCCTTGATGAACCAGAATCAAAGCGGCGACGGCGTGGTAGCAGCCCAGTGAAGACTCCTAGCCGCTGCCCTGGGAAAGTCGAAACTAGCGAAATGAAATCTGAGTTAATAAAGTCTCCAGTGCGAAAAGTTAACAAAAGCGGGAAAAACGGAAATAATAACACAACAATGCATCTGGCTGAGAATGACCAGCTAGACAACCAGCTTCTCAATAGCCCAGAGGACAACAAAGTCAAACAACCTCAAAACGGTCCACTAGTTAATGGAATTAATCCAACAGAACATGAATCTCCATCTTCTGAAAAGAAGAAAAAGCGAAAATCAGTGACAAAGCGTAAAAAGGTGGGAGTACTTGAATCTCAAGTAAAATCGGTATCTGATTTAAAAGATAGTGAGAATAGTCAATGTTTGAAGTCTGACTCAGGTTCAGTTACAAAGGACAAATCAATTATAATACAAGACAGTGATTCTAATAAGACACACCAGATTTTAGAGAAATGTGATCCAATAAAGACATTAGATGCAAAATCAGCTGAATTAAAAGAGAGTGAGATAGATGCAACTAAGCAAAACCTAACAAATATAGAACCACCTGAATCATCAAATTATGTGAGTAGCAAAGTTGACAAATCCCAACATGATAATATATCTAAAGAGCACTTATCCAATGCTGCTTCCTCAAATGACATACACAAAGTTCCAAGTGAAAATAATAAATGTTTTGCAGTAAGTGAAATTAATGAGATGAAATCGTGTCAAGAACAATCAGAAGATAGCATTATAGGAACTAAATCTGAAGTTGGGGGTGTAAAGTGTGATGTAGCGAGTTCAAATCGAACAGTGGGTGAATGCTCAGTGCTGGATGAAAAAGCGAAACCAGAGGTAAAAAATAAAGACGGATTGAGTACACAACCGAAGCTGGTGAACAAAGCTAAAAAGAACCAGGACATAACTCTAGCTACTTCAGAGAAGGAGAAAAGTAATGTAAAGAAATTGTCAAACAAAACTAAGAAATCCCAGGAGAAGGCTGTATCAAAACCAGCTCTTACAAATTCCAATGGCTGCGATCAAGGAGAAGTCAAACATGACGTCAAGATGTCTGAGTCAGAACATGCTATTGAACAACCCATAACCGATGCCAGTGACACAAAGTCAAAGATCACTGAAACAAGTTCCAAGGTGATCAAACCTGCAATCATTGATACAACGCCGAAGGCTACTAAGATTAAGACCCCTGAGCCTAAAGAAATTGAAGATTCTCCCATTTGTTCAGATAGCAAACCTGAAGTTGCAAAAACTAAAGCCAAAGTTTCTGCTGCAAAGTCCAAGGTTTCTGAGAGTAAATCTAAGGTGAAATCCACTGACCCTGAGGTTGCCATCAGCAAGTCTACTGACACCTGCACTACTGACACCAGCGCTGAGATTACTGATGATAAGCACAAGGTTAATGATGCTAAACTGGAGGTTACTAATAGCTCTAGTAAAATGACTGATGCAAAACTCAAGGTTACTGATACTGCAAATAAGATCACTAATGCCAAAACCAAGGTTACTGATGCTGCCAATAAGGTGACTGACACAAAACTAAAGGTTACGGATGCTGCCAATAAGGTCACTGACACAAAACTCAAGGTTACTGATGCTGCCAATAAGGTCACTGACACAAAACTCAAGGTTACGGATGATGCCAATAAGGTCACTGACACAAAACTCAAGGTTACTGATGCTGCCTATAAGGTCACTGATGCTAAACCCAAGGCTACTGATGCTGCCTATAAGGTCACTGATGCTAAACCCAAGGCTACTGATGTTGCCATTAAAACCACTGATTCTACTATGGCTAACGATAGTGATCCTGCCACTAAAATCACTGATGCTACTAAACCCAAGGTCACTGCCACTACCAATACAATCACTGACGCTGCTAAACCCAAGGTTACTGACATTACCACCAAGATTGATGATGCTAAGCACAAGCTTACTGACAGTACAACTCAGGTCACTGACCCTATACCCAAAAGTACTGACGTAAACACTAAGCTTAATGATGCGAAACACAATGTTTCTGATGCGACAACTCGGGTCACTGATGATAAGCCCACTAAGGTCAGTGATTGTACATCCAAGGACACTGGCAGCGACATTAAGATCACTGATGCTAAGCACAAAATTACTGACAGCCAAAATCAAATCACGGAAGCTAAGCCTAAGGGTGTAGATACCACCACCAAGATAACTGAAGCTAATCCAAAGACTACTGATACTGCTTCTAAGATAATTGACACAAAGCCTAAGACTACTAGAGCGAGCAGTAAAGTCACTGATGCTAAGGTAATGAGTAAGGTTATTGATACCACCAATAAGATCACTGACGTTAAACCTAAGCCTTCTGACATCACCCCAAAAATGACTGACGCCACAATTAAGGGCACTGATGTTAGACCCAACTTTTCTGACACTATCACTAAGATCACTGACACTAATCCTAAGGTTGCTGACACAAAACACAGAATTAATGAGCACAACACAAAAGTTCAGGAGTCCTTGCAGGATGTTTCAAAAGTTTCTACTGATAGCAAGCAGACGGTACTAGAATCAAAACTGAAAGCTTGCGATGCCAAGCTCATAGATACTGAGGCCAGGCTTAAAGGTAGTGACACCAAGACCAAAGCTACCGAGACCAAGATCAAAGCTAGTGGCACCAAGCTCACAGGTGTTGAAACCAGGCTTAAAGCTGGTGACACCAAAATCATAAACACCGAACGCAAGCTCAAAGCTAGTGACACCAAGCTCATAGCTGCGGAAACCAAGCTCAGAACTATTGATGTCAAACTAAAGGCCAGTGATTCCAAGGTAAAGGTTACAGATGCTAAGACAAGCGTCATAGATGTGAAACTGAAGGCTGCTGACATTAAGCTCAAAGCCACATGCTCAGAGCCCAAAGGAATAGATCGAAATGGTGATCTAGCAAAAGAGGAAATAGTACCATGTGAAAGACTAGAACCGATGACACCACCATGTAAATTAAAGCGGAACTCTCAATCTGAACCAAAGACAACAATGGACACCCCTCTTGTTCCAAAAGAAAGTGTCACCGCATCTAAGGTAATATTGCATCAGTCTGTGTCTGAATCAAAGCTTTGTAATATTGAGGGTAAAGCAGCTGCCACTCAAAGAAGAAAAGCTTGTAAGATGCTTAAAGGTTCCGGAGATAATGCAAAGATTAGTGTTGACGCAATTGCAGCTAAGTTGTTGAATGGACCAGGTCGTTCCAATGGACCCCTGAACATTAATGTTCCTAAGCCTGAAGGTAAATGTGAAAATAAAGTCAAACAAGAAGCAGAGCGGCCACCCATGAAACACATTTCCAAGTATCCCATGAAAGAGGTTCCGGAGAAAAAAGAGATTAAGTCTTTAGGAGATCATGTTGATGTAGAACCAAAGCAAGAAAAGTCACAAAGAGATTTTTCTCTCAAGCTCTCTAATCCTGACAAGGAAAATGACACAAAGAACAAACTGCTCAAGAAAGGTACTGAGGCAAAAGTAATGAATCCATCCAATATAGTCGATGACCCTCCAAGATTAGAACTGAATGCAGCTGATGCATCATTATTAAAATCGCAACCGAAAACTCACAGCCCAAGGGAGGATGGGAATGCAACACTGAAATCACTTGAGAAGGATGTGTGGGGGTCTTCTTGTTCAGTGAAACTGGACCCCATAGACCGCAAGATGAAAGCCAATTCATCCACAAGTTTGCCAAGTGATCCAAAGTGTCTGCAAATGATTGCAGAGTTGAAAGCCAAGACAAGCAAACCGCGTAACACAGAGCAACGGTCGGGGATACCCATGGATCTAAGCGCTGCTGCTAGTAATTCAAAGATGGAGTCAAAGGCAAAGCTGGATGCAGTGCTTGCTCAGAGTTTTCTACCGAATGAAACACAGACCAATAAACCTTTGGCCACTAGTAAGCCTGTTAACTTTGCAGCTTCCATTGGCTTGAACCCGCGTAAGATGAAGGCCAAGGGGAAAGGGTCCAAGTTAGAAATGATAGCGTTGAGTCTCAAGACTGGAGTGAAGTGTGCTGACCTCAAGTCATCACGGACAGCAATACCAGCGCCTTCTGGCAATATGTCTGCTATCAAAGAACTCCAACAACAAAGACCACACCACCTACAACACTATCAGCATTCACCAAATCAGCAGCAGCAGCAACAATTAACAAAGCAGCAACAAAATACAATAAACTCTAAAAATGATAAGTTATTGACACAAAGGAGTAATGTCTGTGAAAGACCGTTAATTAGAAAACCTCCAGTGGGCAGTGGAATTGCATCAGTAGGATGTTCGTTAGGGGTTGGTGAGGTGATAAATCACTCTAAACCAGTGGCTTCAAAACCTGAAAATCCACTTTCAAATAGGTTAGAGGAGAGTAGTGTACATACAGGTGATAATGTCAGGAAGGAGGACTTTCTGCTTACAGACAAACTGTCTAGTGATAAGGAGATTCCAATTGTCCCACCAGGTGGCAGTTCGCCCAGTACAGACAAGGGCTATAACACTAATGTCAATATAAAGGAATATAATGACAGTAAAACTAGCATAGCTGATCTCAGCTCATCTAAAATTTGCTCAATTGACTCGAAGCCTCCGCCTGCATTGGCAGAGAAATCTGAGTGCCCCAAGTTGTTAGTTGAAAGAAATATGTGTAAGTCCCTAGCTGACATAGAGCCCGAAATTAGTAGACGTGATCAGCAGTCTGATCAAAGTCTTCGCAAAGGAGTGCGAAAGCGTCGCCAGGCACAGCTGTCTAACTTTGTGGACATGCCGATTGAAATAGACTCTAGTGAGAGTGTTGATGACAATTATGTGCTGCCAGTAAAGAACAATAAAAAAATCAAGATGGAAGCAGTAGTGATGACTGCTCAGGTGAAGAAGGAATCACCACGTCCACTAGTGAGGTCTCCACCACCGCGCTTCACGGGGCAAGGCAATGGAGGACGTGCAAACCGCGGTGCTGCCAACTCACCTCGAGGTGCATCCCCCGGTGGTCGTGGGCATGGCACCTCTCCAGCCAACACAACTGCTGACAACCATACCACACCCATGAGGTCAATCCTGAAGCAGGAGCTGCCTGTGGATCGCTCAACATCGTCTACCCCAGAGGCTACAACAATGATGCTGGGCAGATCCATTCTTCTAAGTGCACAGCATTCTGCTGCCATAGGTACACCGACTGCAGAACAGGTTAAGCGTGAAGGTAGTTGTGGGCCCATGCCAAGTGGTCCTGCCAGCCAAGCAGCCTCTACCAGCAGTGGTGGCAGTGGCAGTGGCAGCAGCAGTGGAAGTGGCAGTGGCAATGGCAGTGGTAGTGGCAGCGGTAGTGGCAGCGGCAGTGGCAGCGGCAGTAGCAGACATCATTCGCCACCACCTCCCTTAAAGGACACAAAGCCTCTCTGCATTGCTTCTGCTGATGAAGTAGACCTCTCAGATTCAGCGAAGAAAAAACGTGGTCGGCCTTATGGGAGTAAAAACAAAGTGCCCATCAAACGGAAGCGTCGAAAAGGTGGTGGCAGTAGAAAAAGTAGCAGTGGGGGAGGAGGTCTGATTGACTTCTCTCGTGAGGAAGAGGACTTAAAGGCAATATTGAGACGTACTGGTGAAGGTGCTAATATTGGGGCCAAGAAGAAGAAGGTAGAGACTACTCGTGGACCTTTCGTTCGGGTGGTGGGCCCGAAGGAAAATCTCAACTCATGTGAGGTGTTCAACTCATCTGATTGGTACGAGACTGAAAAGATGAGTAAGGAGAAGAAGAGCCACAAGGAGAAGTCCTCGTTAGGGATAACGCAGCCAACCTTCGTACTTTCCGACTCTGCACCATGGCTCTGCGCCTTCTGTGGCAACACCTCCAACTATAAGACTCTGGGCAGCCTCTTCGGCCCTTACTACTCGGAGAACTACAATCTGACCGCTTTGTCCGCAACCTCCCCACAGCCCTCCTCATCAACATCGCCGGGGCAGTTGATGGCGGATGCGAAGCGACGACGCCGACGCAAGTTTAGCACCTCTCCAGGGTCAGACACGGCGCCGGCACCCGCTGGCACGACCGGCCGGCGCAGGCGCCAGTCACGTGAGTCTGGCGTGAGGAGTGTGCGAGGGTCGCCTCGGCGTGAGTCGCTCAGTGAGGAATTTCCACTGGAGATCTGGGTCCACGAAGAATGTGCTGTGTGGTCACATGGTGTTTACGTCACGGACGGCATCGTCAGCGGGCTAGAAGACGCCATCACGTATGCCAAACAACAGGTAGGTAACCACCACCTTCCACCACTATCAGTATTAAGCCACTGAGGTTATGTCTATAGCCGGGTTACGTGTAGAGACAATGAATACAGTACAACCTCTCTAATAGACCACCTCCACAGATTGACCACTTCCCTATATTGATCGCTTTATTTGGGTCCCAAACGATCGCCCATTGTAACGATTTTTTTAAACTCCCTAAACCAACCACCTCCCTAAATGGACCATTTAAAGTCGGTTCTATGGTCAGTCGATTTAGAGAAGTTTTACTGTAGACATTTTATAAACTGAGTAATGGAGTGTCAGGTGGTTCATTCAGCATTACTGTTTGGGAGGTGGATTGAGTAATTGAGTGGTTATTGAACTGATTTAGTGAGTTTACACCATGGGATTGTGATTTGTATATTATATTTATAATTAAGTGGTGAAATGAACGTTAATCATTTCTCGCCATGACTAGAGCTTTTGTTGCCGACAATCCATAAAATGAGAATCACTCACTCACAAGATGTCGGTAGCAAAGAGCTGTCTTTGTGGCGGTACACACTTCTGTGTCATTGCATCAATAAATGAGAATTGATTAATTTGAATGAAGTCTACTTTTCAGCAGGAGGCTTTGTTGTTCAATTATCTAGTTATCAGGTGTCATTTCTTTGATAAACTACCCATGTCGTCTAGAAATTGTTTAATCGGCTAATTTAGGATTGGATCCTTTTAAGAACTGTAATTTAATCCCTCATTGTCTAATGTGTAGTAAAGTTCATCAAAGACAGCAGATAGTTTATACAGATGTCAGAGGTATCCAAGCAAAGGACACCAGCAGGGGCGTAGGCAGGTTCTAAAGGTAATGGTCCAGCAGGGACATAGCCAGGTTCTAAAGTTAATGGTCCAGTAGGGACATAGCCAGGTTCTAAGGTTAATGGTCCAGCAGGGACATAGCCAGGTTCTAAAGTTAATGGTCCAGCTAGGGCGTAGCCAGGTTCTAAAGTTACTGGTCCAGCAGGGACATATCCCAGTTCTAACGTTCCTGGTCCTGCAGGGGCTTAGCCATGTTCTAAAGTTACTGGTCCAGCAGGGGCATGGCCAGGTTCTAAGGTTAATGGTCCAGCAGGGATGTAACCAGGTTCTAAAGTTACTGGTCCAGCAGGGGCGTAGTCAGGTTCTAAAGTTACTGGTACAGCAAGGGTGGAGCCAGGTTCTGAAGTTAATGAAACAGCAGGGGCATAGCCAGGTTCTAAAGTTTATGGTCCAGCAGGGGCGTAGTCAGGTTCTAAAGTTAATGGTGAAGCAAGGGTGTAGCCAGGTTCTGAAGTTAATGGTCAAACAGGGGTGTAGCCATGTTCTAAAGTTAATGGTCCAGCAGTTGCGTAGTCAGGTTCTAAAGTTAATGGTACAGCAGGGACATAACCAGGTTCTGAAGTTAATGAAACAGCAGGGGTGTAGCCAGCTTTGAAAGTTGATGGGTTGAACACACAAAGCAGGTTCACCGATGCATACCAACGAATTAAGAATTTGTTGTACATTTTTATTGTTTTTAACAGGAAAATGAAAAGAAAATACAGTTTTAAATGAAGTACATAATTGTTATTTTATATTTAAGCTCAAAATGCGAGGCCGATATTACTTTTATCGCAAAAAATGGTTGTACAGTGCCACTTTTGAAGATTAGGGGGAAACATTTGCTCCCCTGCGCCCCCTCTAGCTACGCCACTGATCACTAGTGAGTCTCATCAAGTATAATTATTGATGATGGGTCGAGAGACTTGACAGAGAGCTGGCCAAATTTTTTTTGCAAAACCATGCAGTAATAGACACTGGAAGCTAATTCTGGCATATACGGTAGGTACTACTACTAGTGGACGGTAACTAGGGATCCCCTGCCTTACTCATGTTGACAACAGAAGATGGTGGTTGGCTGAGTTAATTACCGTCAAGGGACCCCTATGACTTTGGTACAACATCTATATCTGTGGCGGTTCTCGTCTGGGGGCCTAACTGGGAAAGCAGTCGCCCAAACTGTACTGACACTCAGCTAACTAAACACCAAGTCAGTCAGTCGCCTTTTGTTCTCATGAAAATACACCAGGTTCATGTACAGTAGGAGCTGTCTTGAAACAGGACAACTCTGTATTCAAACCAATGTCCTCACATAGCAGGTGTCCTGTCATCGGAGGGCCAGTCAAATGAGACAAATTGCAGTTTGTACATTGAAACTTTTTTCGCACATGGTGTAAAGTATCTGTCTTCAGCCATCCCTGTGATCGGCAAGCCTGACCTTACATGTTGCCAGGTCACAAAGCCCCAACAAACAAATTTCAGTCATTTCAACTAGACCAATTTCAAATTTCCCAGTCAGTTTTACAAGTGAACAAGAAATAAGGAACGCTTACATGCGGCAGGATAAACTAATCAAAGAAAGGCCAAAATATGTGAAACAGCTCAGCTTGTAAATATGTTTTAAAAAATTGCTGGAAAGTGTGTAACAGAGGAGTCAATGCTTTAGAATTCAGCGCCTTCAATATCTGCTCTCAGATGAGCTGCCACTATCATCATCACTTCCTGATATTTAATTGTTCTTGTTCCTTTATTAACCAACATGTACTGATTTACAGATTATTTTAAAGGTAGGATGAAGTGGTTAGATATATTTGGGAAGTGGATTCTAATGAAACAATTAGTTATCCGGCTAAATCACTTCTCCGGTACCCTTCATACAGGTCCCAATGACACCCGGTTTGTGATGGTCAGCCTGTACTATAATTGAACATTTATCTGGTTATAGCCGAGTTCAAGAGTCCCTACTGGGCTTAGAAAGTCTTGAAAAGTCTTGAACTTCATTTGCCCCATTTCAAGGCCTTGAAAAGCCTTGAATTTAACCCATTTTGGGTAATTAGTCTTGAAAAGCCTTGAATTCCATTAAACTATCAACACGGATTTAAATTAGTCCGGAATTGCCATTCACCATTTTAGTTTTTCCTATCTACATCGCCGGGGGGGGGGGGGGGGGGGGGGGGGGGGGGGGTGGGGTGGGGGTGGGGGTGGGGGGGGGGGTGGGGGGGGGGGTGGTGGGGTGGGGGGTGGGGGGGGGGTGGTTTGTGCAGGGGTTGAGGCTGGAGAGTTGAGTTTGGACTGATGTGATGGTGGTTGTGTGGGGAGTGAGGGCTGCAGAGTTGGGAGTGGGGCCTGATGGGCAGGTGGTTGTGGTGGGGATTGAGGGCTGTGGAGTTGGGAGTGGGCCTGATGGGCAGGGTGGTTGTGGTGGGGAGTGAGGGCTGCGGAGTTGGGAGTGGGCCTGATGGGCAGGGTGGTTGTGGTGGGGAGTGAGGGCTGCAGAGTTGGGAGTGGGCCTGATGGGCAGGGTGGTTGTGGTGGGGAGTGAGGGCTGCGGAGTTGGGAGTGGGCCTGATGGGCAGGGTGGTTGTGGTGGGGAGTGAGGGCTGCGGAGTTGGGAGTGGGCCTGATGGAGGTGGTTGTGGGGGGGTGGGGTGGGTTGGGGTGGGTGATGGGGGGGTTGGTGGGGGGTTGGGAGTGGGCGATGGGCAGGGTGGTTGTGGTGGGGAGTGAGGGCTGCGAGTTGGGAGTGGGCCGATGGGCAGGTGTTGTGGTGGGGAGTGAGGGCTGCGGAGTTGGAGTGGGCCTGATGGGCGGGTGGTGTGTGGGGATGAGGCTGCGGATTGGGAGTGGCCTGATGGGCAGGGTGGTTGTGGTGGGGAGTGAGGGCTGCGGAGTTGGGAGTGGGCCTGATGGGCAGGTGGTTGTGTGGAGTGAGGGCTGCGGAGTTGGGAGTGGGCCTGATGGGCAGGGTGGTTGTGGTGGGGAGTGAGGGCTGTGGAGTTGGGAGTGGGCCTGATGGGCAGGGTGGTTGTGGTGGGGAGTGAGGGCTGCGGAGTTGGGAGTGGGGCTGATGGGCAGGGTGGTTGTGGTGAGGGCTGTGGAGTTGGAGTGGGCTGATGGGCAGGGTTGGTTGTTGTGGGGATGAGGGCTGCGGCTTGGGAGTGGGGCTGATGGGCAGGGTGGTTTGTGGTGGGAGTGAGGGCTGCGGAGTTGGAGTGGGCCTGATGGGCAGGTGGTTGTGGTGGGGAGTGAGGGCTGTGGAGTTGGGATGGGGCTGATGGGCAGGGTGGTTGGTGGGGAGTGAGGGCTGCGAAGTTGGGAGTGGCCTGATGGGCAGGGTGGTTGTGGTGGGGTGAGGGCTGTGGAGTTGGGAGTGGGCTGATGGGCGGTGTTGTTGTGGTGGGGAGTGAGGGCTGCGGAGTTGGGAGTGGGCCTGATGGGCAGGGTGGTTGTGTGGGGTGAGGGCTGCGGAGTTGGGAGTGGGCCTGATGGGGGTGGTTGTGGTGGGAGTGAGCTGCGGTTGGGAGTGGCCTGATGGGCGGGGGTTGTGGTGAGGCTGTGGAGTTGGAGTGGCCTGATGGGCAGGGTGGTTGTGGTGGGGAGTGAGGGCTGCGGAGTTGGGAGTGGGGCTGATGGGCAGGTGGTTGTGGTGGGGAGTGAGGGCTGCGGAGTTGGGTGTGGGCCTGATGGGCAGGGTGGTTGTGGTGGGGAGTGAGGGCTGCGGAGTTGGGAGTGGGCCTGATGGGCAGGGTGGTTGGGTGGGGAGGAGGGCTGCGGAGTTGGAGTGGGCTGATGGCAGGGTGGTTGTGGTGGGAGTGAGGCTGCGGAGTGGGAGTGGGCCTGATGGGCAGGGTGGTTGTGGTGGGGAGTGAGGCTGCGGAGTTGGGAGTGGGCTGATGAGGTTTGTTTGGTGGTGATGGGCAGGGTGGTTGTGGTGGGAGTGAGGCTGCGGAGTTGGGAGTGGGCCTGATGGGCAGGGTGTGTTGGGTGGGGAGTGAGGGCTGTGGAGTTGGGAGTGGGCCTGATGGGCAGGGTGGTTGTGGTGGGGAGTGAGGGCTGCGGAGTTGGGAGTGGGCCTGATGGGCAGGGTGGTTGTGGTGAGGGCTGTGGTGTTGGGAGTGGGCCTGATGGGCAGGGTGGTTGTGGTGAGGAGTCAGGGCTGCAGAGTTGGGAGTGGGCCTGATGGGCAGGGTGGTTGTGGTGGGGAGTGAGGGCTGTGGTGTTGGGAGTGGGCCTGATGGGCAGGGTGGTTGTGGTGAGGAGTGAGGGCTGCAGAGTTGGGAGTGGGGCTAAGGGCAATATTTGTTTTGTTTGTTGGAGTTTTACGTCCTGGTAACATCTAAGGTCATATCAGGATGGGTACTGATTTGTGACAGTGTGCAATTATGGTGACTTTATAGTGCTGCTCCACTGGGAGACCAGGCTGATGGCGCGATGACCCGATATCCCACTCAGTCACATTATCCTTCCACTGAGCTAACCAGTCCTTGTCCTATCCTATTAATGTCGGATGCCAGGCTAGGTAGCGACAAGTATCAATTTTGTAAGTCATTGGGTTTGATTCGACTGGGAATCAAACTCTCGACCTTCCGCACCGGAAGCCTGCAATCTACTAATTAGGCCCAGTGAGGGGCAGTGTGATGACTGGAACAGGGTGCGCGTCTGAGGGCTGGTAACAGTTTGAGTAGGAGTGAGGGCTGCGGAGCCGGGTGTGGCTGAGGGCTGGTAACAGTTTGAGTGGGAGTGAGGGCTGCAGAGCCGGGTGTGGCTGAGGGCTGGTAACAGTTTGGGTGGGAGTGAGGGCTGCAGAGCCGGGTGTGGCTGAGGGCTGGTAACAGTTTGGGTGGGAGTGAGGGCTGTGGAGCCGGGTGTGGCTGAGGGCTGGTAACAATTTGGGTGGGAGTGAGGGCTGTGGAGCCGGGTGTGGCTGAGGGCTGGTAACAGTTTGGGTGGGAGTGAGGATTGCGGAGCCGGGTGTGGCTGAGGGCTGGTAACAGTTTGGGTGGGAGTGAGGGCTGCGGAGCGGGGTGTGGCTGAGGGCTGGTAACAGTTTGGGTGGGAGTGAGGGCTGCAGAGCGGGGTGTGGCTGAGGGCTGGTAACAGTTTGGGTGGGAGTGAGGATTGCGGAGCCGGGTGTGGCTGAGAGCTGGTAACAGTTTGGGTGGGAGTGAGCGCTGTGGAGCCGGGTTGCTGAGGGCTGTAACAGTTTGGGTGGAGTGAGGCTGGAGCGGGTGTGGCTGGCGGTGGTGGTTGGTGGGGTGGGTGCGAGCGGGGTGTGGCTGAGGGCTGGTAACAGTTTGGGTGGGAGTGAGGATTGCGGAGCCGGGTGTGGCTGAGGGCTGGTAGCAGTTTGGGTGGGAGTGAGGGCTGTGGAGCCGGGTGTGGCTGAGGGCTGGTAACAGTTTGGGTGGGAGTGAGGGCTGCGGAGCAGGGTGTGGCTGAGGGCTGGTAACAGTTTGAGTGGGAGTGAGGGCTGTGGAGCCGGGTGTGGCTGAGGGTTGGTAACAGTTTGGGTGGGAGTGAGGGCTGCAGAGTGGGGTGTGGCTGAGGGCTGGTAACAGTTTGAGTGGGAGTGAGGGCTGCGGAGCGGGGTGTGGCTGAGGGCTGGTAACAGTTTGGGTGGGATGAGGCTGGAGCGGGTGTGCTGAGGGCTGGTAACAGTTTGGGTGGGAGTGAGGGCTGGGAGCGGTGGTGGGTGGTGTTTGGTGGGGTGGGGTGTGGGTGGTTGGGTGGGGGGGTGCAGAGCGGGTGTGGCTGAGGCTGGTAACAGTTGAGTGGGAGTGAGGGCTGCGACGGTGTGCTGAGGGCTGGTGGGGGGGGGTGTGAGGGCTGGTAACAGTTTGGGTGGGAGTGAGGATTGCGGAGCCGGGTGTGGCTGAGGCTGGTAACAGTTTGGGTGGGAGTGAGGGCTGGGAGGGGTGTGGCTGAGGGCTGGTAGTTTGGTGGGAGTGAGGGCTGCGGAGCGGGTGTGGCTGAGGGCTGGTGTTTGGGTGGGAGTGAGGGCTGCAGAGCGGGTGTGGCTGAGGGCTGGTAACAGTTTGGGTGGGAGTGAGGCTGTGGAGCCGGGTGTGGCTGAGGGCTGTAACAGTTTGGGTGGGAGTGAGGGCTGGCGTGTGGTGATGGTACTTTACGTTGTCTCTTTGGGGGCTGTGAGTGTGAGGCTGGGTTTGGGTGGGAGTAGGTGCGGGCGTTAAGGGTGGCTGAGGGCTGGTAACAGTTTGAGTGGGAGTGAGGGCTGCGGAGCAGGGTGTGGCTGAGGGCTGGTAACAGTTTGGGTGGGAGTGAGGACTGCGGAGCCGGGTGTGGCTGAGGGCTGGTAACAGTTTGGGTGGGAGTGAGGGCTGTGGAGCCGGGTGTGGCTGAGGGCTGGTGACAGTTTGGGTGGGAGTGAGGGCTGCAGAGCCAGGTGTCGCTGAGGGCTGGTAACAGTTTGGGTGGGAGTGAGGATTGCGGAGCCGGGTGTGGCTGAGGGCTGGTAACAGTTTGGGTGGGAGTGAAGACTGGAGCTGGGTGTGGCTGAGGGCTGGGTATGGGTCTGTGGGTGCGAATCGCGTTGGCTGGGGACTCGTTAGCTGGACACGTTCCTATTGGGTGCTCGTCCGCCTGCAAGCGGCCCATTTAAATTGAGTTACTCCCGGTTTTTCTTGAGGCCGATTCCACACACCTTCCGCCTGTCATTTCGTGTGAAGTAACTACTTCGTGGCGCAGCCTAAGTTCTCATATCTGGGCACACAATTACTAATTATGTGGTAGGTTTACTGGAGAGAGTATGTCGGAGAGTGTGTGTGAGAAAATGTGAGAGTGAGTGGGAGAGTGATGGTGAGAGGGCAAGGGTGAGTGAGTGAGAGTGAATGTGTCTGAGTGGGATGTTGCGTCAGAGGGGCGAGCTCTTCGACAACATGAAGATTATTTTTATTTACATTTCTAGAAGGAAGCAAAACTGTTTCCCCAGCTATGCGCATAATCATGAATCATGTCTTTTGTATACTATTGTACGTATGCAGTTATTTGCTATCGAACTGTTCTTGTGGCTTCCTGTGGTACAAGTGTCATTCGTTTGTGCAGCTTTCGATTCCATCCGCAACTCATTATTTAATCTTTATGGGAAACTGGTTTTTACCACAATTTTTTTTTCCATTTTTAATTTGAAATGTTTTTTTACTGTTGATTTTATTGATCATATACCACAGGTGATTTTACGACCGATGAATGCTCTTTTGGCATACATTTCTGTGCTCGATTTTAACTGTTTGAATTGTAATTTGTTACTGAGATATGTTTATCCACAGTATGACCCTCAATGGCTGATGTTTACTTTTTGTGCTGGGGGGGGGGGGGGGGGGGTTGTGCAGAAGGCACCTCCGGGTCAAAGTACATGTATGTACAATAAAGATGGCGTCGTGGCTGTAATATACTACATACATTACAGTGGCCATGCAGTGTTGTACAGGTCCCAGTCCAACTGTCTTGGTGATCCTGTCAGTAGAACAGTGTCACTTCAACCGGTAGATCCGGGCCACTTCCTGAAAACTGTTGCATTATTTACCTACAGATAAAAGCTCATCGACATGTTTCAAAAGCAATTTATTGAATAACTCAAACCCTGTTAAAATTGCATAATCCGATGGTGGCTTTCTTTAGATGAATATGTTAGTTTGGTCCTAATAACTTACTTTATTACAGTTTGTAGTAACTTTTATTTTAAAGGGTTAGCTTTGGAGATATTTAAAATGGAAATTTGCTAAGTTAATTTTTGGTGTACACACTGAAATGCTAGATAACGGTTTTGTTTGCCGATTTTCCAGTATAATACAGGACCAAGCTGCAGTAAATATTTAAAGTTGCATAGATGGATTTGAGTTTCTGTTATTTTCTGAGATAAATATCTTAGATTGATTGTTATAAATCTACTTTACTTTAATTTGAAGTAATTTTTATTTTAAATGTCTAACTCTTGAGATATTTGAAGTGCAACCATGCCAAAATAATTTAGGCAAACATGCCAAAACTCTGACACCATAGGCTTCTGCAGTAACATATTTTTCTATTCAATTGCCTCGGTATTCTCTTCTGTGTGGTGACACATGTTTAATAAATCTACCACTATCTAAGTTAGATATACCGAATCAAATCTAGATAATTGTTTGTGGTTTTGAAAAGTTGATGTTTTCATCGGACTATGCAGCTTTAATAGGGCGCACCAGGATCTAGGTAGGAATTTAGAACCACATTTAGATAAGTGTTTTTAGTGCTTTCATTAGATTACACAGCTTTAAATAACCGAAGCGAAGGGCGACCATTTTGATAGCTGGTGTGAGTCTGTTCCCCAAAAGTCCAGACCGGAAGTGGCCAGTGTTCCCGTCATGCTTCACTGATGGCGTCTCTCTGCCGACAGGTGTGCAGTCAGTGCCGGCAGGTCGGGGCCAACCTCGGGTGTTACAGCAAGGGCTGCAGCCTCAAGTTCCACTACCTCTGCGCCACAGAACGAGGTAAGGCAATACGTGCTGTGGTGGTACTACTACTACTGGTGGTGGTAGTGCTATCACTTGTGTCAGTAGTCGTAGTAGCAGTACTGATGCTATCAGTAGTGGTAGGAGACACTATCAGTAGTCGTAGTAGTACTGACACTATGAGTAGTCGTACTGACACTATCAGCAGTAGTACTGACACTATCAGTAGTAGTACTGACACTATCAGTAGTAGTACTGACACTGTTAGTAGTAGTACTGACACTATAAGTAGTCGTACTGACACTATCATTAGTAGTACTTACATTATCCGTAGTCGTACTGACACTATCATCAGTAGTGCTGACACTATCAGTAGTAGTACTGACAATATCAGTAGTAGTACTGACACTATCAGTAGTTGTACTGACACTGTCAGTAGGCGTACTGACAATGTCAGTAGTTGTATTGACACTATTAGTAGTCAGACTGATACTATTAGTAGTAGTACTGACACTATCAGTAGTCATACTGACACTATCAGTAGTCGTACTGACACTATCAGTAGTTGTACTGATACTATCAGTAGTAGTAGTACAGACACTATCAGTAGTCGTACTGACACGATCAGCAGTGGTAGTAGCAGTACTGACACTATCAGTAGTAGTAATACTATCAGATACTATCAGTAATGGTGGGAACAGTATTGACACTATCAGTAGTGGTATTAGCAGTACTGATGCTATCAGTAGTAGTACTGACAGTATCAGTAGTAGCAGTACTGACACTATCAGCAGTGGTAGTAACAGTGCTGATGCTATCATTACTGGTAGTAACACTATCAGTAGTAGTAATAGTACTGATACTATCGGTAATGGTAGTGACTACTGACGTTATCAGTAATGGTATAAACAGTATTGACTCGCAGTACTGATAGTAGCAGTACTGACACTATCAGTAGTAGCAATACTGACACTCATTGTCAGTAGTAGTAATAGTATTGATATTGTCAGTAATGGAAGGAACAGTATTGACTCTCAGTAGTGATGGTAGCAGTACTGACACTATCAGTAGTAGCAGTACTGACACTCACTATCAGTAGTAGTAATAGTACTGATACTGGGAAGGAACAGTATTGACTCTTAGTAGTGATAGTAGCAGTACTGACACTATCAGTAGTAGCAGTACTGACACTCACTATCAGTAGTAGTAATAGTACTGATACTCTCAGTAATGGAAGGAACAGTATTGACTCTCAGTAGTGATAGTAGCAGTACTGACACTATCAGTAGTAGCAGTACTGACACTCACTATCAGTAGTAGTAATAGTACTGATACTCTCAGTAATGGAAGGAACAGTATTGACACTATCAGTAGTGGTAGTAGCAGTACTGACACTATCAGTAGTAATAGTACTAATACTATCGGTAATGGTAGTAACTACTGATGGTAGCGGTAGTGGTAGTAGCAGTACTGATGCTCTCAGTAGTAGCAGCACTACTGCTGGTTCCTGGTGCTACTATGTCTAATAGTATTTGTAATGATATTTGTATTGTATTTGTTTGCAGGTATTGCAGGTATTGCAATACCTCAGGGAGTTTGACGCCCTCCCTGTAAACCACTGCCTTCTGGTACAGGTTCTTGACAGAACCGAAGGCTAATACCCCAGTCACACGAGAGACAGCGTTCGCCGCCAACCTCCCTACGCCCAAAAGGATGCCAACCACCCAGCATTTTAGGCGCCATGTCGGCGCCAGGTCGGTGCCATGTCGGCGCCAGGTCGGAGCAGACCACACGGTGACTGCAGCATCGCATGTGTTGCTACCAACCCAGGGCGGCGCCAACCATTTTGAATGGCGCCGCCGGAACAGGGCGTAAGGAGGTTGCACGTGCAGCAGCAGCAACCTCCTTGCGCCCAAAACTTCCGAAATGGACGCCGGGAGGTTGCCGTCTTCGCGGCGACAGCACTCAATGAGGGCGTAGGGAGGGCACAAGGAGGATGTTTTGACGTCGCGAATCGATCGGAAGCGAACGCAGGCCTCGTGTGACTGGGGTATAAGGGAGCAAACCCTAAACAGAAAACCATGTCATTGTGGCAGCATTAAGGGCGGTTCATGTATGGAACTCCCATCATCTCCCGACCAGCCACTGCAGGGACAAATAGTTTTGCGCCTATCTTGACATGTTCTTGCCGGTGTGAAACCTCTATTTGCTCCCCGAGAGAGTGCCACTGGTAACTTGCAAAAGCCAGCAGCACTTCAACACTTTTGCAGGCAGCTTTCATGAAATGTACAACCGCACAAAACACCATACCGGCTCGGTCGTCGCCCGGAAATGGAGAGCGGCAGTCAAGTAATGAAAGCAGTCTTTGTCGCATCACGACTGAGAGCATCATGATGATTTGTTTTATATTAAATAGTAGATTTCGACTTCGGGGGGTAAGAACTTTCCCCACAAAATGTCTTGCCCATCTGAGCTATTTCCTGTCATGCGTAGCACTGAAAATTAATTACCAGAAGTGAGGTTTGCTGGAGAACCATATGTCGAGAAAGTGTGAAGAATTTGCTGAAAGTGAGTTGTCATTCATATCAATCAAAATCTGGAAATCAATCATGGGGGAAATTAAATGACAGGATGAATGTGGTGGATTTCATGAATTCTTTACTAACATTTAAATCACCCTGTGTGAGAATTAATAGGGGACATTAATCAGGTGGGGAGGTTATTATTTTAATTTATGGGGGCTTGTTTGGTGGCCGATTATTTCTGTGGCAGCACCTATTCGTCTCCCCCATCACCTGTGATAATTGTATTAGCACTTAGGTCTTTGTAGATAAAATAGTCACCCCTACATAGAGATGAGGAGTATGACACGTAGTCTAAATACAAGCGAAAACTGCTTCAGTATGAAACAGGAAGTAGAATTCCTGGTTCCAGTGTCCCGTGTTTATCTATATGGGCACAGAGTTGGTGAAATCTGCGAGAATGCAAAAAGACAAGATGGCAACCACAGAATGCTGTCCATTTGACATTTTAAGTTCATTAAACTACATGTTTTATATTTTTCAAATCAAAAGTAGCGTGTAAATATGAAGAGGTATCTGAAGAATATATTTTGCTTCTCAAGTTAAGAATTGATGTGCTGAATTCATTTACCCAGCCTCTTGCCACTTTATCTAATGGGTTGTCCTTCACCCGTACTCTACATAGCGTTTGAGTGAATCTTTTTTCTCAGGTCTTTGTCATTCGAAGTATATTCCAAGTGTGGGTGGGAGGATTGAAGGTAAAGAAATTTACACACACAATGTAACCACTATGCAGCTTAATTAGCTTAATATCTGAAATTGTCTTGTTGGTTGGGTTGGTGATTTGTTGTTATTGTTGATGTTTTTTGTGGCAATTTCTTACGGTTTCTTTCCTCCCTTTTTCTCTCATGGGCAGATTGTTTATTGGACGAGGAAAACTTCACATTAATGTGCTCCAAACATAAGGTATGTCATCTATTTAAAACTTCACATTAATGTGCTCCAAACATAGGGTATGTCATCTATTTAAAACTTCACATTAATGTGCTCCAAACATAAAGTATGTCATCTATTTAAAACTTCACATCAATGTGCTCCAACATAGGGTATGTCATCTATTTAAACTTCACATTATGTGCTCAAACATAAGGTATGTCATCTATTAAAACTTCACATTAATGTGCTCCAAACATAAGGTATGTCATCTATTTAAAACTTCACATTAATGTGCTCCAAACATAAAGTATGTCATCTATTTAAAACTTCACATCAATGTGCTCCAAACATAGGGTATGTCATCTATTTAAAACTTCACATTAATGTGCTCCAAACATAAAGTATGTCATCTATTTAAAACTTCACATTAATGTGCTCCAAGGTATGTCATCTATTTAAAACTTCACATTAATGTGCTCCAAACATAGGGTATGTCATCTATTTAAAACTTCACATTAATGTGCTCCAAACATAAAGTATGTCATCTATTTAAAACTTCACATTAATGTGCTCCAAACATAAGGTATGTCATCTATTTAAAACTTCACATTAATGTGCTCCAAACTATTTTATTTAAAATTCACATTAATGTTCATTTAAAACTTCACATAATGTGCTAACAAGATGTCATCTATTTAAACTTCATTAATGTGCTCCAAACATAAAGTATGTCATCTATTAAAACTCATAACTACACATCATTTAAACTTCAATGTGCTCCAAACATAAAGTATGTCATCTATTTAAAACTTCACATTAATGTGCTCCAAACATAAAGTATGTCATCTATTTAAAACTTCACATTAATGTGCTCCAAACATAAGGTATGTCATCTATTTAAAACTTCAAATTAATGTGCTCCAAACATAAGGTATGTCATCTATTTAAAACTTCACATCAATGTGCTCCAAACATAGGGTATGTCATCTATTTAAAACTTCACATTAATGTGCTCCAAACATAAAGTATGTCATCTATTTAAAATTCAAATTATGTGCACATAAAGTATGTCATCTATTTAAAACTTCACATTAATGTGCTCCAAACATAAGGTATGTCATCTATTTAAAACTTCACATTAATGTGCTCCAAACATAAAGTATGTCATCTATTTAAAACTTCACATCAATGTGCTCCAAACATAGGGTATGTCATCTATTTAAAACTTCACATTAATTTTCTCCAAACATTTGCTCCAAACATAAGGTATGTCATCTATTTAAAACTTCACATTAATTTGCTCCAAACATAAAGTATGTCATCTATTAATTTGCTCCAAACATAAGGTAGGGCATCTATTTAAAACTTCAAATTAATGTCTTTAAAACATCTATTTAAAGCTGACTAATTAGGGTAAGTGATTGAATTGTACTAGAGTGACTGGGGCTAAAGAAAATTGTATATGTTTTTATTATCTTGTAGTTTTTAAAAGGAAAATACTGGACATTACATCGATCAAAATTAAAATAGATCTTTTCCGCAGAGCATGCTGTCCACAATATTAGTTCTTGCCATTGCCATCAGGGGGCGGGTTGGTGGAGATTAGAGAAGTGTGTGAAAGTGGCACTGAGCCTTGTACTGCTAGACTCGGCGTCCACTAGGTAACAGGTCTGCAATAGGAGTCAAATTGTGAATGTGGATTCTCTGAAGAATATTGTCTGATTCAGTGTTCAGTTAAAAGGTACAATATATGACGTTCTTGTGGGGTTTTTGTTCTTTCAGGAAAGGAAAGTGAAGATGATGCATAGTTCTAGCAGTTTATCATGACACACAGATAACGTAAGTATCCAATAGTCCAAGGGTACTTTTTGGGGGGGTTTTGTGATGGTTCATACGGAGTAAGCTGCATCGTTGAACAGCAAGAACTAATGGTCTTTAACAGACTACTCTGCATCCAGACAAATGTTTCCTGAGGTAGCAGGTATCTTACCACTGACGGTGGGAAGACTAGTGCTATGGCACTGACAAAAGATGGATATGAATAAAATTAATATATCATGGTTGAAAGATCTCCGCCATTCCGCGGATTTCCGGGATTTTTCAATCCCGCAGCACCATCAGCGTATACTAATATGTGGTGCTGACGCCACAGCACTATCAGCATACACTACTAATATTAATAAATGCTCCAAGCGCTGCAGCACTATCAGTGTACACTTCTAATACATGCTTCAAACGGCGCAGCACTATCAGCGTATACCAATATATATGAAACCCGATTTCCGGGAATTTTCCGCATTTCCCTGACAATGCTAAACCTATGGGAGAATATGAGCATTTCCGCTTTTTTCCCCGGAGAGCACTTTCATCCCTGATATATGAATCAAATTCATTTACCCCGCCACCCTCCAAATAATCCTCTCATTGAATAGGCAGATGCTAACTAATATTAATACTAATCACAGAAGATGGTGGTTGGTTGTTGGAATTTTATGTCCTGGCAACATCTGAGGTCATATCAGGACGAGTACCAACTTGTAACAGTGTACCACTTATGGTACTGTCCTAATGAGAGACCAGGCTGCCAGCACCATGTTCTGATATCCCACTCAGGCACATTATCCTGACACTGAGCCAACCAGTCCTTGCGCTATCTTAATAATGCCGAACGCCTGGCTAGGAATCGACAAGTATCAATTTTTAAGTCATTGGTTTGACTCGACCATGGTTCAAACCCATGGGTTGGAATCCCACCATCTACCAAAACGGGAGACAGACGCTCGACTCATTCGGCCATCCCGAAGATGGGTATAACTCGGTAGTTGTAGACATGCAATTAAAATGGTTTTTCTTGTAGACACTGCACAGAAACTTGTCAAGTAGTGACCCATTTTAAATGGTTCCATCCCATGGTAAATATTGTGCAGGAGAAAAGAATCTTAATGAAAAAGTACCATCCTGATATAACCTTAAATGTTGCTAGGGCGTAAAACAACAAACAAAATGTTGAAAAAGGTAACTCCCTATAAGCTTCATCTTGTGTTTGTGCTGTGTATTATGGAGTAAGTTAAGTGCTCAGTGGTTCCCAATATCCCAATATCAGTCACTTCCGGTTATGTCAGACTGGCTGTGTCATATAGGTCACTTCTGGTTATGTCAGACTGGCTGTGTAATATCGGTCACTTCCGGTTATGTCAGACTGGCTGTGTATTATTCAGTAAGATAAGTGCTCAGTGGTTCCCAATATCAGTCACTTCCGGTTATGTCGGACTGGCTGTGTAGTATCGGTTACTTCCGGTTACGTCAGACTGGCTACGTAATATCGGTCACTTCCGGTTATGTCAGACTGGCTGGTTGGTTTCCGTATGTCGGACTGGCTGTGTAGTATCGGTTACTTCCGGTTACGTCAGACTGGCTACGTAATATCGGTCACTTCCGGTTATGTCAGACTGGCTGTGTAGTATCGGTCACTTCCGGTTATGTCAGACTGGCTGTGTAATATCAGTCACTTCTGGTTATGTCAGACTGGCTGTGTAGTATCGGCCACTTCTGGTTATGTCAGACTAGCTCTGTAATAGACTACATCACGGTTCCGACTGCGCATGCGCTGAAAACGGCCGTGGGAGCAAAGCAAAGGCGTATGGCCATTGACTTTGCCTACACGTGCATTGAAAAATGTCAGTTTTATTCAAAATGAATAGAAATCCAAAACCCTTTCCTTATAAATCTAATATAATCTTTTTGTTAAACATGTTTTCTATATGTGTTCCAAGCGGTTTGTCTCTAGGTGGTGTGGTTTTATCAATATTTTACTTTTTCTGTATGGAGATTGCTCACTGCCATTGACAATGCATTGAGTACTCTAGCTATGGCTCTAACACTAGTCTGAGTGCCTAGATCTTTCTAAATCTAAATGCACATGGCATAAGATGTGCTGATTATATTGATGTAAATGCAATGCTGGATAAAAGATTAATATCTTAATTTATTATATATATTTTTTTAGTTAGTATTCTATGTTTCAAACAACAGCTGAGATGAGCTGAAACTAGCACATTTCATTGCTGCACCCAGTGTATTAGCATGTGCCATGTGCTTTTGGGGGGGGTTGTTTTGCTCTGATGCATCCCACAATGCACCGCGCCGCTGGAACCGTGATGTAGTCTATATCGGTCACTTCCGGTTATGTCAGACTGGCTGTGTAATATCGGTCACTTCCGGTTATGTCAGACTGGCTGTGTAGTATCGGTCACTTCCGGTTATGTCAGACTGGCTGTGTAATATCGGTCACTTCCGATCATGTCGGACTGGCTGTGTAGTATCGGTCACTTCCGGTTATGTCAGACTGGCTGGGTAATATCGGTCACTTCCGGTTGTGTGAGACTGGCTGTGTATTATTCAGTAAGATAAGTGGTTCCCAATATCAGTCACTTCCGGTTATGTCAAACTGGCTGCGTAATATCGGTCACTTCCGGTTATGTCAGACTGCCTGCGTAATATCGGTAACTTCCGGTTATGTCAGACTGGCTGTGTAATATCGGTCACTTCCGGTTATGTCAGACTGGCTGTGTATTATTCAGTAAGATAAGTGTTCAGTGGTTCCCAATATCAGTCACTTCCAGTTATGTCAAACTGGCTGTGTAATATCGGTCACTTCCGGTTATGTCAGACTGGCTGTGTAGTATCGGTTACTTCCGGTTATGTCAGACTGGCTGCGTAATATCGGTCACTTCCGGTTATGTCAGACTGGCTGTGTAATATCAGTCACTTCCGGTTAGGTCAGACTGGCTGTGTAATATCGGTCACTTCCGGTTATGTCAGACTGGCTGTGTAATATCGGTCACTTCCGGTTATGTCAGACTGGCTGTGTAATATCGGTAGGTTATGTCAGTGGTTGCGAATATAGGTCACTTCCGGTTATGTCAAACTGGCTGTGTAATATCGGTCACTACCGGTTATGTCAGACTGGCTGTGTAATATCGGTCACTTCCGGTTATGTCAGACTGGCTGTGTATTATTCAGTAAGATAAGTGCTCAGTGGTTCCCAATATCAGTCACTTCCGGTTATGTCAAACTGGCTGTGTAATATCGGTCACTACCGGTTATGTCAGACTGGCTGTGTAATATCGGTCACTTCCGGTTATGTCAGACTGGCTGTGTATTATTCAGTAAGATAAGTGCTCAGTGGTTCCCAATATCAGTCACTTCCGGTTATGTCAAACTGGCTGTGTAATATCGGTCACTTCCGATCATGTCGGACTGGCTGTGTAATATCGGTCACTTCCGGTTACGTCAGACTGGCTACGTAATATCAGTCACTTCCGGTTATGTCAGACTGGCTGTGTAATATCGGTCACTTCCGGTTATGTCAGACTGCCTGGGTAATATCGGTCACTTGCGGTTATGTCAGACTGGCTGTGTAATATCGGTCACTTCTGGTTATGTCAGACTGGCTGTGTAATATCGGTCACTTCCGGTTATGTCAGACTGGCTGGGTAATATCGGTCACTTCCGGTTATGTCAGACTGCCTGGGTAATATCGGTCACTTCCGGTTGTGTCAGACTGGCTGTGTCATATAGGTCACTTCTGGTTATGTCAGACTGGCTGACCTCTCTCCTCAAAGACCGAAATGCACGACTTAGCAGCAAAGTGGCTCGGAACTAAAAGCACAGTCGCAGTTTGTGGCTGATTTGTTGAGGACATATGCGGCATCTAGTGGTGCTGCCGTTACACTACAGAGGGCGCCACATTGATGAACGACCCCCATGGCCTGAGCGTCCATGAGGGACGGTTGAATCATATAGGGCGTAATCGATTAATCAACTCGGGTCACCCGAGCCACTTTTTGAAGCATGCGCACATCCTACAGACTCGGGTCAAATAATCGAATATGCTTCTCCACTCGTGGGGTGGAAAAATGATTTTTTTTTTTAGTACCCGATAAAACTACAGTAAAATAGGATTTAAAGTATTTTATGATGGCCTAGTTTAGCTTTATTTCCATTTCATTAATCTAGGTTATTCTTTTAAAAGAAACCTGTATGTCTGGTACTGGTAGCTGTTATCCTGCAGGATGGTACCAGCACAAATGTGACGTCATCGCTCGTAGCCAACCCCAGCCACGAGGTGGGTTACTGGGGTCGGATCGTTTTGCACATGGCGCGTGTATTTGTCGACTCTACTCGCGGTGTCCGATTTGAAATTCTGATGTCTCGGGTGACCCGAGTCGCCCGGGTCGTGTTCATCGATTACGGCCATAATGGATCGACTGTATATGGTGGCTCCACCTAGTGACGGATCAGGATATCTTGTCGGGCCCCGCAGATGAGATAATTATGCGCCTAATGAATTATACATTAAATAACCATACATTATGTAATGTATGGTTATATTTGTTGGTGCTATATGTTATATAATGAGACCAACTCTGTTGAGGCAGCGACAGATGTTAAGTCATAAACCAGTAGGTGGTAGTATACAAAAAAACTTAGTTAGCTTTGAACGTTAAAGTTGTAGTCTGATGGCTTTGAGTTTCTGTCCTTTTCTGAGATAAATGTATTAGGTCGATTGTTATCTACCTTACTTTAGTTTGAAGTAACTTTTATTTAAAAGGGCTAACTTTTGGATATTTGAAGTGCAAACATGCTCAATTATTAAATTTGGCAAGAACGCCAAAACTCTGACACCATAGACTTCTCTAATAACACATTATATAGAAGTATATGCGGTGCCAAATGTTTACTTTAATAAGTGTGCCACTATTTAAGTTAGATATGTAGAATCAATTCTAGATAATTGTTTTAGTTTTAACAAAAATGTGTTGCTTTCATCGGACTATGCAGCTTTAAGTTGAGTGAATTGTTATAAAATAAAAAGTGAAATCTGTCCTACTGGGTGCTCTGATTGCAGGTGCGAATCCTACAGCTGCCAGAGTGCGTCCAGTGTGTGTGATCGTGTGTGCTTTAAATCTGTACTACTGGCTACATGTTCTCTGATTGCAGGTGCGAATCCTACAGCTGCCAGAGTGCGTCCAGTGTGTGTGATCGTGTGTGCTTTAAATCTGTACTACTGGCTACATGTTCTCTGATTGCAGGTGCGAATCCTACAGCTGCCAGAGTGCGTCCAGTGTGTGTGATCGTGTGTGCTTTAAATCTGTACTACTGGCTACATGTTCTCTGATTGCAGGTGCGAATCCTACAGCTGCCAGAGTGCGTCCAGTGTGTGTGATCGTGTGTGCTTTAAATCTGTACTACTGGCTACATGTTCTCTGATTGCAGGTGCGAATCCTACAGCTGCCAGAGTGCGTCCAGTGTGTGTGATCGTGTGTGCTTTAAATCTGTACTACTGGCTACATGTTCTCTGATTGCAGGTGCGAATCCTACAGCTGCCAGAGTGCGTCCAGTGTGTGTGATCGTGTGTGCTTTAAATCTGTACTACTGGCTACATGTTCTCTGATTGCAGGTGCGAATCCTACAGCTGCCAGAGTGCGTCCAGTGTGTGTGATCGTGTGTGCTTTAAATCTGTACTACTGGCTACATGTTCTCTGATTGCAGGTGTGAATCCTACAGCTGCCAGAGTGCGTCCAGTGTGTGTGATCGTGTGTGCTTTAAATCTGTACTACTGGCTACATGTTCTCTGATTGCAGGTGTGAATCCTACAGCCGCCAGAGTGCGTCCAGTGTGTGTGATCGTGTGTGCTTGTGCGTGACCGTGACATTGAGTGTGACGTAGGGTGTGACCAAGTCTGACCGGGGTGCGACGTCGGTGATGACGTGACTGGAGTTTCCCACCGCTACCACCAGGGGGCGTCCGCGGCGCGACCGGAAGGAACCTTCCCGTGTACAAATAAGGTGCAGCATCTCCTGAACCTCCTCGACACTTCCTCTCGGATGATGAACTATTCTTTAAGCTGGGACTGTCACAATACAATTAACTGAGTACTATTTCATGTGTTGCTTTATTGGCTTTGATTACTTAGTCTGTAATCAAATCGATGTCGTATTTATTACAATACGCAAGGAGTAATACTATTTTCGGTATTTTTAAATGTTTATATTTTGTTTTTAAATAAGAAAACACCCCCTTGCAATATTGGTGTATATTTGTAATGGCCTTCACACAGAACTTGGGCCGGGTTGGTACAGAAAGGGGGGGCTTATATATTATATAATATATATATATATATATATAATATATATAGTTGTGATTCCTACATGTAAAGGAGGTCTTGGGAAGCTGCGTTCTTCATCAGCTGAATAGAGTCGTGACAAAACAGAAGTCTTTATGGTCCGAACATTTAGTAACTTGATATATATTTTTGTATCTGCTGTTATGGCGATATGGAAAGTAATTCAAGATAACTGTTTGTTGTAACGGTTTATAAGTGTGTGAATGTTAGTGAGCGTTGGGTGCCAGTCACAGTGTGTAAATACCGAAATGTGTCGCATCCGTGAACCTATGTTTCAACTAAATAACAAAATAAATATATATATATATATATATATGTAATCCAGATTACAGTTTGTGAGATCTGTGTAATGGTGCATATAGAGAAAGTATACGGTTGTGCTATTTTCTAACGGTCAGTTTTACAAAGTGGTGTCTCCCTTTCTGGGTGTGAGTGCAGTCATGGCTGCAGACATACACTAATCCTCCCACCCCCCCCCCCCCCCACCTCCACCTCATAATGGAAGAAGGCCATCCACGTTTGTACCATTCAATAAGGATAGCAAAGCGAGGCTGTTTGAGGCTCTCCCAGCATGTAATCACAAAAATACGGCCGCCATGTTGGAAGCGTGATAACTACCAGCGTCAATTATTTACCAATGTGTAACAAATCCAACCGCAATCAGGTGAAAATATATCTTATTGAACTAGAAATTAGACATCACATGACAGCTTATAAACCGGATGTAGGGACCTCGCCAAAAGTGCTACTGTCGGCCAGAGGTGACTGCAGATTATCCAGACTACCAGTCCTTCAACAGGGCCGACCCTATTTATTTGGTGCCGCCACCAGCCAATTATCACGTTCAAAATGGCTAATTATCACGCTTTCATGACATCACTTAGCTATCTATACCTGTCTGTGGTAGACAGGTTTTAGAAGACCGTCTTACAGTGAATGGGAAGATGACGTCCTGCCTCCCCCCCCCCCCCCCCCCCCTTTATCATGTGTTCAGAACTGCTATGTCTATCTAAAAGAAAGTTAACAATACTCGATCGACTTGTGGTGTTAAAATGACCACTGCTGCATCATAAAAATCCCTAGATCTTTTTAGAGTGAATCCCGTAGACAAAAATGTGTAAATAGTTTGTACAAAAATAAAAGCTACAAGAGGTGAATGTCTACTGGCGTACCGCACACATTTCCACTCATCTGGGGCAGGTTTCTTGCAACCACCCGTTTTTGTGTTTCTCTGAAGGTGATTCGCAACCCAAAACTGTTTTGTACAATGCCATTTAACAAATTTGTATTAGTCCAGTTCTGTTCATGATATATTAAAATAAAACATTAACAAAGAATGCGCTCCACAATTTGTGTTCCTTCGTGTGTACATTATGTCGAAGAAAAATAACCACACTAGATTTGTAGATTATGAGTTTATTACAGTATTGGGCTTAAACCGGTACATAGACGGATTTGATTAAAGAATTTGAATTAGTTTTCTTGCATTTTGAACAAGTTTCGTAGGTACAATGCATCTTCATCGTCAGTACTCAACTGTTTCATACTTTTTTTTTTCCCTCTGCCTTTTTAAACGCAAGCAGTTAGTGTTATTTCTAGCCCTCCCATTGGAAGAACTTTCTCGAAAAACATTTAATAAATACATTTAGGTTGCGAAATAAGCAGTCACTAGTCATAATGTATGTCAATTTAGTTTTAATGCACTTTCGTTTCATTGAGTTTTTTCTATTAGTTGATTGATAATCTACCATTATAAACATGCTTTGTAATAACAATCTTGGGGCAAGGCCTGCTCCCTGAATCGGGTACAAATCACAGAATGTACCCCCTGTCTATCTGTTGCCATTTATATCACCGTTGGCACCTACCATCAATCAACCAATGCTTCTTTTTGTTAAAACATCGCTCACTTATTGCACACGGTGCAGGAAAGAAAATGGAGAACCAGTTTTTAAAAACTTAATTTGAAACTAAGACAAAAGAAAAGGGGGCGGAGAAATTACCAAAAATAATTCACCAAGTGTACCTTAATGCTACATTATTAGTGTGTGCATCTCACAGAAAGTATGCATTCTAACGTGTTGGATTAATATAAAATTTCTACTCAAGTATTTGCTTGTGGCCAGTGGCCAGTTTGAACCCCCTCACGTTTTCCTCTAGGATTGTGGCTACAGCAGGGCAGATACACAAGTTAATACGGAATACCTGTAGGATATAGCTCAGTTGTCGCTAATCGTAATACTGGGCTCAAAAGCGCAGACACTATTAGTAATTAATAGCATCGTAGAAGCAATACACAAAAATAGTCTACCTAAGCGGGTACTATGGCTACCCCACACCAATGGGCGGCAAGCAGCTGTGGTTACGCATGCGCAGAGCCGCTACCCCTCCCGTCTCCGTAGATCATTATATCGTTTATAAAAGAAAAGAAAAAAGGGTTTAGTCAACACCAGATGCCACTGAGGTCAGTGGACATGCCACACCCTATCAATCTATCCCCTCGAACAAGTGATTACATTGCTTATCATCATCACCATCTTCATCGAGTTCACGTTAATAGCATGTCGTATATATATTATTTTTTTAAAGTCTCATTCGGTATAACGAAAAATTAAAAAGGGAAAAAAAAGTCATTATATGGAGAAAAAAAAAAATTTAAATGTTGAAACAAAAATGACTTAAAAAGAACAGAAAAGCCCCAATTACCGTAGTTATTATGACTACAAACGCGGTAAGATGTACAAAGGTAGTGTAGGGCCGTGCGGGGCCTCGGGCCCCCAAGTCTTGGGAATGATGAATTATTGCAAAGTGGAACTGGTGGTGGTGGCGGGGCGCGGTACTGAAAGCCGGGGTCGCGGTGCTGAAGCTGGGTTCTCACGCACACCCCACCGGTACCCGGCGTGGTGGGCGGCTCGGGGCCGGGCCCCCACCTGCCACTCCCCACACGTTAATATACAAGGTAGACAACCTGGACCCCCCCCCCCTCTCCCCATCTCATCTCATACACGTCACCTCACCGCCATCATTAATTACTTTGCATGCAAATAATTTTGTATATATTTTTTTACACAACCCCCTCCCTCCCCCATTTCCCCCCCCCCCCAACAGCTTTCTCATTCCATCCCTTGCCCATTACATGGTATGCGGCATAAGGTATGTATACACAAAGTAATAATATATTTATATATATGTATAAAGATCCATTGGAATATCATCATTCTCAAATTCTCTCCCATCACAATTGACACAAGACAATCAATAGTTTTGTTTAAGGTTAAGCAGTACATCGTCCTGGATATGCAACGTGAGGCGTGGAATCAGCCGACAATTCAATCACTCCCTTCCTAAAACGACCATAATTTCCTATCAAATTTTTCCCACCCCAAAAAAGATTTTTTTAAATATCTTTTTTAAAATATATATATATATAGATTTAATTTGCTTTAAAAAAAAATTGTGGGTGCAATTACAAAAATTACCATTACAAAAATGCGAGCATGAATCTGCCATCAGAACCAGGAGCCACGCTCGGGTTGCATCCCATGACCTAGTTTTGTGTAGGGTTTGTAGGTCAGACGCCCCCTGGCGGCCGTGACGTTGCTGCGTGTGACGCTTACGGCGGCGCGGTGGTGGCTCCACCTGGTGTGAGTGGGGTGCACTACTGCTCGTCGTTCTCGTTAGTCATTTCTTCGTTCGACCCGTCGTCACTGCCGGGAGATGCGGGGACCATGGACGCGCGCAAACCGGCCATGTAGCTGGTGCGACCAAGCCGGGAGGACCTGTTAACAAAGACCAGAGGACCGTCAGGCACTACCATCACACACAGACTGACACAGACATAGACACATAGACTGACACAGAGCCGGGACGACCTGCAGCAGAGACCACAGCACCGTCAGGTACTACCATCACGCACAGACACACATACATAGACACACATACATAGACACAGACCGAGTCGGTGTAGCAGGAAATCGCCCACCCTGGGGTTTGCGATTTCCTAGGAAATTACACCCCCCCCCCCCTGGAAATCGCAAACCCCCCATGCTTTGTAGCATTTATCACCCAAGCATGACAGCTATATGTTTGATTTGAAATGGATTCAAAGAGGATCGAGATGGATTAATCCTAATGAAAACATCTTTGAAAGTTCCAGGCCAGTTCGTATTTCCAACCGCACATGCAATGAAAACGGTAGCCTGGTCCGCTGGCCTTTATTCACATCAGCGTCATGAAGGATGATACATACAGTTGTACTGGCTTTTCTTCATGATATAGTCTAGTATCTTTGACAAAAATTGACCTGTTCCCCTATCCTTCTTGTGAGTGATCGGAGTGAATATGGCCCTTGCTGTGACAGGCATGAAATTTAAAATAATCAATTAATCCATCTTGTGAGGGATCCCCCTTATATAAAAATAAATGTGGCTTAATCATGCTTACATATATACAATTTTTGCAATAGACCAGGTCATAATTCCAGCATCACGGTGCATTGTGGGAATTTTAAAAGCAAAACAAACCTGCACAAAGCACATGTGCTTGCTTTAAGACTGCCAAACATGGGGGGTTTGCGATGGCCAGTAAATCACAAGTGGGGGTTTGCGATTTACAGGGTTTGCGATTTCCTGCTACACCAGGACGACCTGCAGCATAGACCAGAGAACAGTCAGGCTCTGGGCTCACCCACACCAGAGAACGTGTATATCAAGAAGTCTAACTACTATCCCTGACATGGTAACACTTGTGACAAAGTGACGCACCAAGCGGCGGATGTTGAGCAGTTGACAAGGCACCAGTGGTAGCTATGCTGCGAAAACAGCTGATCGGCATCAAAACGTAACAGCACCAAAAGCTGACAGAAAATCAATTTGAAACATACTGTCATATTTACCTACCAAGGCTTTTGCTTTTTAAATGTTATTTTAAAACTGAAAATGTGAACTAAATATACCACGTTAATTTAAATTGCCTATACACTGGAAACGGTGGTACCGCTAACGTCATAATGGTGATGCTCTATACAATTGTGATTATACAACATATCCCTGAGCACACCACAAGCCATGTTACATCCAGTAACCGCTAACAATATATGGAAACCAAATATTCTGATAAAAAACAACAACTGAACACAGTGGTGATAACAGTTGTCGTATATGATATGGCCAATCTTTTTATTTGTTGAAAAATGACCGCGAGAGACGCCACCACAGTGTTACCGATTTTCAAGGGAGTTGATCATCTCAGATTCACGATCTTTGCCCACATATACATACACATACATACACATACACACACACACACACACACACACCCACATACACGACACAGGCCCGGCAGACGCCACCAGTGTTACCGATTTTCAAGGGAGTTGATCATCTCAGATTCACGATCTTTGCCCACACACGCATACACATACACACACACACACACCCACACACACTACACAGGCCCGGCAGACGCCACCACAGTGTTACCGATTTTCAAGGGAGTTGATCATCTCAGATTCACGATCTTTGCCCACACACGCATACACATACACACACACACACACACCCACACCCACATACACTACACAGGCCCGGCAGGTCATCTCTAAAAGTATAATGCCCAGTACACACCTACCGTTTGTGCGCACCCACCCACCTACCGTATACGATCTAAAACTGCCCGTTTCGCGCACAAAAATCGTTAGGTGTGCACTCCCCGTGCACACCTGGCGATTGCGATTCGCGACTAAAAACTCAGTTTTAGGGCTAAAACGGGCCGATTATGATTGCAATTCGCGATTCAAAAAATGAATCGGCCCGTTTTCAGTTTTAAGCGTGTCGGGTCGAGTCGTGAGTTTTAGTGCGCGAATCGTAAACGGGAGGTGTGCGCCAGCCATAAGAATCACGGCATGCAGGAAAACTAAACACAAAATAAAACAAGACAACTGTGCAAAGGGCAGCATTCGTGACGTCACTCTAAAACAGAGCAATCACGCCGCCTGGTGGGGGGAGAAACGCGGGTTGTGAGTTGATGACGTCATGATTAGTGATGATTCTTTCTTTGTGAGTAAACAATAATGTCTTGGATAAAATACAATGTGCGATATCCTGGTTATCCGTAAGAAAGAATGTTAATCAACTAAAACATCTGGTGGGTATTTTACTTTGAAATAATAATACCATAAACAAACAAATCTATTTAACATATGCGCAGAATCTAATTTTGGGGAATGGGTAGCTTATTTATTTGCAACTTTATTAAAATTAGAAATGATATTCATGCAACATCCACACACCACACACAAACCGATGATTGGACTATTTACAACAATCAACCAAATTTAATGTGGGGAAAATTAGGAACTGCGAAATAAAAAATGCAGTCATGTATACACATAATAGAGGGGTACAAAATGACATTCATGCAACCACTACGGTGCACTTAAAAAAAACATTTTCTAGTGCAATACAACAATTGGCAGTCTTTGTATGATTAAAGAAAAAATACAAATTTAGGCCAAGAGTGTGGAGGGAGAATCTATCAGTGTGTTATACTGTCGGGGGTCGTGAAGCCCTGAGAGGCACTCGACTAAACTAACAAGAGATGCTAAAGAAAGAAAATGGGCACTTGGCTTCATAAAATAAATAAGATAGATAAGATAGATGGGGTGGGAAGAGGGACAAGGAAAATACATCTAAAAGAAAAGAGTGGATAGCTGAGAGGTGGGAGGCAACGATGAACCTTAATGAAAGGAAATCAAAAACATTGGAAAAAAAGAGTATATATACACGAACAAAACAAGATTTACCTTGATAGTGTTATCCTAAGAAGGATGAAAGGAGATCAAAAACATATTGAAAAAAAAAGGTGTATAAATATGAACAAAAAAAACACAATACACAAAAAAATAAAAGTAGGGAATGCTAAGGAAAGTTTGTACCTAAGAGACAATAGACCTTATCGCTGAGGACGGGGTGACGAGGGTTCACGAGTAAGTGGTGCTGACTATGTGTGTGGAGCACGTCAAGCTAGCGACATCTGGTGTCGCCGAGATGAGATGAGCACGACCACAACACGCCGAGCAACAGCGGCTACGAGACCGGCGGGTGGAGGAGGGGGTGAGGAAGGGGCGAGGAAGGGGTGAGCAGCTCGGGGCGACAGACAGTGAGTGGTTCATAGGAGGCAGCACTGACCGACAGGCCTATCCAAGGTCCGTACACATGTGAAGATATGGAATTCAAGGCTCTTTCAAGGCTTTTCAATGCTGTTTTTGACTATTTTCATTTGGATTTCAGGAGAGGAAAAAAAAAAAAAAAATGGTGAATGGCGATTTCGGACTAATTTAGATTAGTAGGGACAGTTTAATGGAATTCAACGCTTTTCAAGACTAATTACCCAAAATAGGTTAAATTCAAGCCTTTTCAAGGACTTAAAATGAGGCAAATGAAGTTTGAGACTTTTCGGGACTTGGCAGGCCCCGTACGGACCCTGTGAATGGTTCATAGGAGGCTGCACTGACAGACAGGCGTAACACTAAGAGGGGCTCTCCGTTTAGCGCAGTGTCGTGTGAGGCAGACATGGTATATACTTGCTTCGGAAAGCCTGCACTGCCTACCACAGCCGTCCAACTCACGACGACCTGCAGCGGGAGGACAGAAACAGCGCTCAGTCACGTCACTTCCGGCAGCGCTGACGTCACCAATGCGGCGCGCGTTCCACCTGGCGGCGACGGCGCGCATTGTGAGAAACGTGGCGATGTGTGTATGTGTGCGTGTGTGGGTATGGGTATAGGAATGTGTGTGTGGGGGGGGGGGGAGGAGCAGAGCAAGAGATGACCAGGGAACCAAACCAACTAATGCTGGGTGACGCTAGTGTCTGTGGGGAACTGTGGGAGCACCAGGAACCATAGATAAAACATTCATCGCATACTTATAGAGTAGGGCCGAAAAACAAACCGTTAGAAAAAGTGGCGAAAGGCTGGGTAAAGGAAATCGTCACAAATTCTTAATTTAAGAAGCAAAATATATTCTCATATACATCTTCATATTTACACGCTACTTTTGAGTTGAAAAATATAAGTGAAGTCGACAGCATTCTATGGTCACCATTTTGTCTTTTTGCATTCTCTCCCATTTCATCAACCCTGTGCCAATATAAATAGCCATGATTTGATACTGGAACAAGGACTTCCACTTCCTGTTCTATAGTAAAGCATTTTTCGCCCGTATTTAGACTACTATGCGTAAGGGTGAATCTTTTATCCACAGAAAGCCATGGTGCAGCTGGAGATGGGGGGGGGGGGCATAATTAAAAAAATGTGTAAGCACGGGCCCATGAAGCTTCAGCGAAATCTTTTTTTTTAAAGAAATCCCCCATCCCCGACCCCAAAGCTAAAGTTTAAAATTTCAAAAAAAAATTGTGTTTGTTTTTAAAATAAAAAAAAGTTTAGGGTACAGTTGGTGAAAGCCCAGAACAGTATGGATAACAACTGAGCTGGAGATGATTATTAAACATTTTCACGTTTTTGTTTTGTTTTGAATAGTCGGTGTTCATTTCGCCCAGCCCCACTCTTTCCCCACTACAGTTGAAAGCAGACCTAGGGTAGAGGTGAGATGTGATGCCAACGTCTCCTGTAGCTGTGTAACTAGCTGCGATTCACTTGGTTGCTCTTGCTGATACAGATAACTAAGCTAACTGGTTCTGTTACCGACCGACATCGGTTAATGACGAATGAACTGAGAACAAACAAAGCCGGGCAATTTGATTTCATAATATATATGTATATGTTATATATAATATATACACACATATACATATATATTATATATACATATACACATGTATAAATACATGTATAAATACACCTACACCTATGCATATATATATATATATATTATATATACACACTATATATACACATATTTCAATGACACTTTATTACAAAATGGTTGACCGTGCAGAGTAAACAAGGCAAGCTCCTGTGTTAAATGGATAAATTAACAAAAATGAAACAGGGAGAGAGGTACATTTCACCCATATGTACATAAAAGGCTCGTTGAATTATAACTTTGTCGTCTGGCAAATAGGAAAGGGGCTGGGTTTGTGAAAGGCATGCAGTAATTCACAATCAAAATTCACCTGAATTTAACAGACTGTTAAATAGCAAGAAACCAGATGGATTAGTGTCTTGTCTTTAAAAAAAAAAGTAGTATATTCACAATGAAAGCCGCGTGAAACACACACACACACATTTTATTTATACAAAATAGACTGGGCAGTTAAGAGACCAACTAAAAGGTCAGTGGGTAAAAAAAAAAAAAAATCAAATCAAAATTGAAGGAACAAGCTACGAGCAGAGAACAGGGCGGTAGTTGGTGAGGTGTGAACGGCGGGAGTTCTGTTAGACATGTTACAGTCAGTCCTTCACAGCGACATCTAGTGGGGGTGATGCGCACACCCACAGTGTCAGCTAGTGCAGTGCCACCTAGCGGAAGCAGTTTCATCTCCAGTACCACTGGATCAGTTAAAAGGCCAGACTGAGATTATATAGAGAGTATTGGCGTCGGGGTAGCAGTGTACACCCTCACATTGCCACAAAGTGGGGGCCGTGTACACCCTCACATTGCCACAAAGTGGGGGCTGTGTACACCCTCACATTGCCACAAAGTGGGGGCCATGTACACCCTCACATTGCCACAAAGTGGGAGCAGGCTACACCCTCACATTGCCACAAAGTGGGGGCCGTGTACACCCTCACATTGCCACAAAGTGGGAGCCGTGTACACCCTCACATTGCCACAAATTGGGAGCAGTCTACACCCTCACATTGCCACAAAGTGGGGGACGTGTACACCCTCACATTACCACAAAGTGGGAGCAGTGTACACCCTCACATTGCCACAAAGTGGGCACAGTGTGCACCCTCACATTGCCACAAAGTGGGAGCAGTGTACACCCTCACATTGCCACAAAGTGGGAGTGGTCTACACCCTCACATTGCCAGAAAGTGGGAGCAGTGTACACCCTCACATTGCCACAAAGTGAGAGCAGTGTACACCCTCACATTGCCACAAAGTGGGAGCCGTGTACACCTCGCACTGCCACAAAGTGGGAGCAGTTTACACCCTCACATTGCCACAAAGTTGGAGCAGTGTGCACCCTCACATAATACATTGCCACAAAGTGGGAGCAGTGTACACCCTCACATTACCACAAAGTGGGAGCAGTCTACACCCTCACATTACCACAAAGTTGGAGCAGTGTGCACCCTCACATAATACATTGCCACAAAGTGGGAGCAGTGTACACCATCACATTGCCAGAAAGTGGGAGCAGTGAACACCCTCACATTGCCACAAAGTGGGAGCGGTCTACACCCTCACATTGCAACAAAGTGGGAGCAGTCTACATCCTCTCATTGCCACAAAGTGGGAGCAGTGTACACCCTCACATTGCAACAAAGTGGGAGCAGTGTACACCCTCTCATTACCACTAAGTGGGAGCAGTGTACACCCTCACATTGCCACAAATTGGGAGCGGTCTACACCCTCACATTGCCACAAAGTGGGAGCGGTCTGCACACCCACACTGCCACAAAGTGGAAGTGGTCTACACCCTCACATTGCCACAAAGTGGGAGCAGTCTGCATGCCCACACTGCCACAAAGTGGGACCAGTCTGCACTCCCACACTGCCACAAAGTGGGAACGATCTGTACTCCCACACTGCCACAAAATAGGAATGATCTGCAGTCCCACACTGCTACAAAGTGGGAATGATCTGCACTCCCATAGTGCTACAAAGTGGGAATGATCTGCACTCCCATAGTGCTACAAAGTGGGAATGATCTGCAGTCCCACAAAGTGGGAATGATCTGCACTCCCACAGTGCTACATAGTGGGAATGATCTGCACTCCCACAGTGTAACAAAGTGGGAGCGGGAGACAGTGAATTCCATCACCACACAGTAACTCATTTGTCACACTACATGGAAACAACGCACTCATTTTGGTAATAGGTCACATCACCAAGTGGCGGCTTGAGAAGCCATCCATGGACACTATTAAAACTAAACCAGGTTAAAATGTCATCGGCTATAACAACAAATACAACACATGTAGGCAGATTAGACGTCACTCCATGCTGCAAAAGGTGGTAGTAGCTTCTCGTCTCTACCAAACTCCATTCGCTCTTATTATCTACACACTGTGCAGCTACAAAACCATAATGTATGCCTTTTCAGAGAGAAAAGGACACAAACGCCAAATGCCAATTGTTTGGGTTTTTTTCCCTTCAATCAGGTCACCCTGTCTTATATTTAGTCAAACATTAATGACATCTTTGTCGAAGCAGAGAGGAAATGGATATGTTAACGGGTTTCTTTTTGAACTAGGGTAACCTGTGTTGAAAAGACGAGGTTTCTACATGTAAGAACAGAATTAGTTGGGTGGCTTACGTTCAGTGCTTACGTCCCTACTGACGGGTTAGGGTATAAGACGGGTTCTGGGGATTCGAGTTAGTTCAACAATCAGAACACACTGCCTTCATACTCGCGCTTACTTTTATTAAGGGGATCAAAATGTGCAAACAAAATATAATCAAGGATCCCAAATCCAAAGATTAAGTAAGGGCTATTGCAGAGGTTACTGCAGGGGTTGGATAAGAGGCAGCTGGTTTTCACCCCAACACCTGTGTGTTATTATTTTCTTAATGTGATATCCCACCACCTATTTTATTACACCCTCAGTGACTTCAATAATATACATTTCTTCAATAATATTGTTCAGGGAAGAAGGTGGTCTCCGATAAAAAATGCAGAAATTAAGCCGAGACATATTGGCGCCAAAACGCAGATTTCCTCCCCACATGATTGGCAGTCAGGAAATCGCGGGGGAAAATGCCGGACTATATGTATAATATATAGACATTTTGTGAACGTTAACCAATGAATTTCAACAATCGCGGAAATCCGCGAAATAGCGGAGATCTTTTATCCTTGTTTATTAACAGATGAACAAGTTCTAGCAATGCATACATCATCAGTATGAATTATGTAAATGACTCCAGGTGAACTGGTATAAATCACAGAAAACAACAATATATAAATACGGGTTCCTTTAAATTACGGGACAGGCAAGTTGCAAGTAGCACTTCAACCACACACCCATGAATAACAAATAAATCAATCAACTTTTTTAAAATTAACTTTTTTTTTAACCCACAGATTTATCCATTTGTAACCTTTTGACCAACATACATTTGAATTCTGTTGTAACCCGCCACCCCCCTAAAATAGCCTACAAAAACCCATTAAAACCAACCAAACAGTGCCTTCCAACCTCCACAGTTATATCTGTAATAGCCCTACATAAAACTAGGTTCATCTTTAAAGAGCCGCTTGCGCAATGGTAAATTTCCAACACCACTTTTTCCACCATTTACCCATCTAAAGCAGTAGAGCTCTTGAAACACCGCCGTAGGACTACAACCTCTGTTCTTACTCTTCTTAAAACCCCGTGAAGTGTCCAGCGAGAATAACACATAATACAGGGGCAGTGAGACAACAAGTGGCGAAATGAAGGGAACCAGCATTAGGCAAGACGACAGAGCGTCCAGTGGAGTAACGGTAACACTGATAATGAAGGGAGGTGGCACATCTCAACTCTAAAGCATCCGTCTTCATGCTACTAACACAAACGATACCCACCTGTCCTTTTGTTTCCTGCAAAAACAGTACAGCCGAGAACCAGCGTTAGACCGGAATTCACAGTAGCGCCACGTGGAGCCTGATGCCAACATCAAGCGCCTCACAAATAGCCGCTATCCTAGTTCTGTACGCGCATGCGACTGACTGCATCAGGCTACGTAAACGACACCACCAATGACCACATCAATGACTACATCAATAATGACCCCCTTCTCAGTTGTGAACTGGCTATTTCGCTAAGTGGTGCGTAGCGGACAGGGAGACTGCGGAGACCCGCTCAACTGGGCGTATTGCTGGAAGTATGGGGATTACGGTAGCAGCGTGCTGGTGAGTGAAGCTGCACCATCACAGCACATAGCCTACCTAAGGGCATTTCATTCACTACACTCGGAAGATCTTCATCCTGTAAACGCAAAGACACACAACTAGTCGGTACAAGAGGACACACGCATCCCCTTTCACAGCGAGCGAGGCCGGGCTTTCGACAAATTTAAACCATGGCAACCCACTTGTTTCACCACTTATATTTAGATGGGTTTGGGTTATTGGGGTTTTATGTCCTATATTGAGATGGCATAACATTACTAAAGTCATTCAGGCATAACCTAGCGCCTGGTCACATTAGCAGCTCTGTCTGTCTGTGTGTCCATGACGTGTGAGCCAGCAACAGGCACCAAAGACTGCCGGCACGCACAGTCAGCTCTTGCTGGTGGCAGTGTTGGTCTAGGTATATACGCGATAAGTACAACAAACACATCCATAATGTATATATATATACGTATACAGGGATGAGAATGGTTTCAGGCAAAAAAAAAACGGAAATCAAGCCGAGATTATTATCCCCCAGCAAATTTCTGTTTACACCTATATAAAAAATGCCCCCAGGCTGTGAAAACCCCCCGGAAATCCGCTTATGAACGGAAAAATACCATCCCTAACATACACAATAATGTATGTGCACATACACAATGCACGTACACAACTTACATACACAATGTACATACACATACAGAATGTTATATACACACAGACAAGATACATATACAATGTATATGAGACTGTCTCAAAAGGTGCTAAGCAATATTAGACAAAACTTTGTCCTTTGTAACGATCAACATACTCTGCTTATGCATTTGCTCAGGATAAACTGATTTGTTTTTTACATGGTGTTTCATAATCCCAATAGAATACATATTGATTTGAAGCAAATGTCCTTTTGTTTTCAGTGTAACCGTTTCTCTGCTGTTTTGTGTCAATCGTTACAATGGACAAACAAAAAGAGTTATCACCTTTTGAGACAGGCTCAAATACACAGAACATACATATACATACGTACATAAATGTATATACACATACACAATAATGTACACACATACACAACTTACATACACATACACAATAATGTATATACACAATGTACATACATACACCATATACATACACAATATACATACACAATATACATATACCGAAACAATGTATGTACATACACAACACTAGAAATGCCCATACACAACTGAAAGCAGCTCAACGTCTTGTCTGAGCTTGCGGAATATCAGGGTTCATACTCATTTTAACATCAAATTCCAGGACTTCCCAGCACCTTTCAGTGCAATATTCCAGGACGTTTTTAAGACGTTTATTAAATTAGAGTGCCCCGAAACATAGCTGTATTCATAGTCGATTCACTGGGTAAGATGTGAATTGTGAATAAGCATATGTATGGTTTTAATATAAAAATCAAGACGGAGGATAACAAACCCACAAAAATCACTTTTAATACAAAACATCACTGATTGAAGTTTGGGCACGCCGGAGAAAATAGGCTCTTAAAAAAACAACAAAAAAAACGGTTATGATCTTCCATTTTCAAGGACTTTCAAGGATCATTAAGAGAAATTGCAGCACTTTCCAGGCCTGGAATCCTCGATTATCAAATTTCAGGACATTCCAGGTTTTCAAAGAACCGTCCAAACCCTGAATATGCTAATTGAATCCGAACAGGAAACGCTTTATCTCCCTGGGCTAAGAAATAGCCAGGAGGCTGTAGCCCGAGGTAAAATATATGTATACACCCATAGACAACGTATATACACATAGACAACGTACATACACAATAATGTACATATACATGCACAATAATGCACAAACACATGCACAATAATGTACATATATATGCACAATAATGTACGTACACAATAATATACATACACATACACAACAATGTACATACACATACACAATAATGTACATGCACAATAATGTACATACACATACACAAAAATGATCATACACATACACAACAATGTGCATACACACACTATGTACATACAGAATGTACATACACAACATATACACAATAATGCACTTATATACACACATTAACGTACATACATGACAAATGGGGGAGTTTGGTCCCACTCTGAAACATTTGACTTCCCGAGCTGAACTCATATTTGAATCAAATGCCTATCAGAAGGCATCGGGCACCACAGCATCAGCTAGTTTGTTTAATGATAACACAGATCTCCAATCTTAACGCAGGGCTGCCAACTCATCACCACTGTATGCATACACACGACAGGCCATTACATATAATATACACAGTGAAGCCCCATTATAATGCGCCCATTCTAACGCGCCCCGATTTAACGCAAATTCTGATATAACGCGATGATTCATTGGACCCAGATTTCTTTAATTCAAACGTAATTCAGTAAAGTGAACCCCAATTTAGCCCCACCCCGGTGTTTTCACGATCGTATATGGACCTGAATGATCGCATTATAACGGGATCATACTGTATATAATATATATAATAAATATCAAAAATACTTTAGACATGACGACAGGCCGCTATATAATTTTTTTTTAAAGATATATATATAGTAATTTTTAAAAAAGAGAAAAAAAAGTCACTTTTGACACAAAAAGCCATGCAGTAATAAATGGGATTCAACAACAGCCCCAATTGGGGAGGGGGTATTTTGTGACAGATGAGTAGAATAATTGATTGAATCATCTCCGTGGCAAAAAAGAAAACCCTCCCTAAAACCATCTTTGCATTCAAGAAACCTATCAGACCATTTTGTAACATTTAAACACGGTTATTTAAAGAAACTCACCAACTGGGTTAAATTCCAAACTGACATCCATTAACAATCCTGGAATAACTTCTTATATATATTCTATATATATATATATATTAAAATATTTATAATATATATATTATACAAGCATGTGACTGGGTGCAGGAAAAAAAAACTTAATTTTTGTTAGGTTATCGTGGGGACACACATCATCCCACTGAGTCCCAAGAGGGATGCAAATCGTGTATTTCAGAGGTGTTTCGGTGAAAAAACGGAATTTAAAAAAACACGGAATTCTGGTTTCAGGGGTCCAGGAAAAAACGGAATTCCGGCTAAAACCGGAGAAATCACATGCCTGTTAATAAAATATATATATTATATAAATCACATGCCTGATAATAAAATATATATATAGTATATATATAATAAATACATTATATACATAATATATATATTATGTATATTATATATCATATAAGAAGGTACATAAGTTCTTATATAACATATAATATAAGGTACCTAACATATATATATATTATATAATATATTATCTATTCATTATATAAGAAGTTAGGTAGCTTATATAATATATATATATATTTATATATTATATAAGTAAAATAAAGACCCCCATGTCCGACCCATCTGTCACTTAAACATCTCAAAGAGAGGCAGTGGCGCAGCAAGGCTATACTCATCTGTAATAGAAACAGCGGGTGTGGGGATGGGTTAATGCAGGTTAGTAACTAACGCGAGACAAAGCGCACATAGCAGCAGAAAGCCGCTAGAGGCAGCACTGGCACGCCTCGCGCAACAAACCTCTGGGACAGCATGTACTTAGCGGTGTTAAAAGGAACATTCGCAACATCCAACGCACATACTCTGCAACAAATTGGGAACGTTAATTCTTAGTGCACAGTACGCATCACTTACTATCACCCACTTCGCACAAGTTGACGTTGGTCAGAACACCGTTTTTGATAAAACCGTCACTGATTAATCAAAGTTGAACATAGTCTTAATTTATTTAAAGAGGTGTTACTTGAATGCAATTAAAAATTTTAATGCTTATTCATAGACAATGAATTAGAATTAACGACAAACACAAGCGTCCAGATCTTTAAATAGTCAAATTTCCCAAATTACCAACATCATTTCTTTTTACTTAACATTAAAATTTGTTTAATAAACATCTTACATGTTAGTATGTCCTACAAGACGTGATGTGAAGCGAGGTGTACTGTCAGATATATGAAAATATTAGGCCTATATATAAAATTTTAATGTAAAAGGCAAAGCAGATGTGACTGGTTGTGACAACTGGCTACAGTCTGCAACGAGCAGCTCACCGGGCGGGGCCGGTGCAGGCCAAGAGGCGAACAGACAGGTGCGTGGCTGGGACTGGCCGGAGCAGCATGCAGGCAACGCTGACGGGCACTTGAGGGCAAGGCTCACCACCACTTGTAGCTTGACTGCCAACTAACGCAACAAGTAAAACGCTTCCCATATTCGGTGAATACTTAATTTTGTAATTAAGCCGGAAACGTGACAGGAAAGTAGAGCCACTTTCGCAAGTCGCTTAAGCCAAGACGTCACTGGAATATCCAGTCTTAGTGCATAGAAACTAGGATTTATTCAGCTTTGATTAGTTTGGTGCATTAAGAAACCCGCTACAAGTGACTGCAGGCCTTCGCTTGGAACCAATGGGTTACGGTGAATTGGGATATCTTGTGAACAGAGAGGGTCACTGCAGTAATAGACCAGCCTCTTGCGATGAACACTTGGCACCCCCTCCACTGCCACTCCCTGGCGGGGAGACCCTGGACAACAGCATCCAACGCCCGCGCCATCAGCAGTGCGCGCTGGGTGCCCGGTCAAACCCAATGCAACACAATCAGGTGGCCACCGAACCAAACCGGTCCATTCAGGAAGGCGCAGTCCGACCTGCACTGGTTATCAGCGGCTGTGGAAGTGGGACTGGCGACACCGGAATGAGGCGTGGATTTAACAGCGCGCCACCTGATTGATGGCGGTGGGTGGCAGCGGAGGGTGGCTGGCTGAACGAAAGGAACACTAACGAAATACTCACTTGGTAGAGCTAGAAAGACGCAAATACAAATCCGAGAAGAACACATCAGATTTGGTTTGTTCAGTGTGGGGAGTGGGTGGTGGGTGGTGAGGGTGGGACAAAGTACCTGACAAGGTCATTCACACAAGTCTCGCTGTGACCTTGTGGGGGGGGGGGGGGGGGGGAGGGCAACTACTACTACTGCTACTGCAATTCATATACTACCTTCTTATTCTGATTAGATAATGTTTATTCACAAAAACAGAATCTAATTCACAAAAGGCTCATAGTTAAATCACAAATCGTGAAGGAATTGGGGAAGGAGAAGGGGGGGGGGGCAGGGGGCGGGGGGGGGGGGGCAGTGGAAATGCAAATGGTGGTAGTTAGTACGTTCATATATATATATTCAACAGCTACTTTCTCATCTTTCGGTACTACCGAAATTCTAGCCAGGCCAAAGAACTGGTGCTACGCATTTCAGCACCAACTTAAGTAATGGTCATTTGAGTTCAAATACATTACATCTGATTGATTATCAACAAATTAAAGTTGTACAACCAAACATTGGATCAGAAAAATATGGTATAATATAAATCATATATATAATATGGCTATAATATACTATACATATGATATATATCATACATATTATATATATATATCATATATATATTTTATATATAGCATATACATTATATATATAATTTAACATATATAACATACATTATATATGGTATATCTTACATAGCATGCTATTTATGTTATATATATTATGTTATATATAATTTAACATATTATATAACATACATTATATATATTATATATATAATACACATGCTGAGTCAATATATTCCGAAGCAGCGAGGCAGTGAATGCGTGCTGTGTGCGCTGTGGTGTAGGTGTACGTGCACAAGCTGTACAAAACCTGTCCCGTGTTGTGGAGTGCGCCCTGCTCAAGCCTCCAGTGACACTGAGCAGCCCGAAGCACCCTCCGCCCGGCCTACAGACGGGAGCGTGTGGGACCAGTGTATGTGAACAGCAAGGAACAGAAGTACGAGAACTGTCCACGAGACAGGTCTGCATTATAATGTGTCGCATGAAGCTACTGAAGCTAAGCTGTATGTGTGAGTCGGAGGTCTGAGTGTGTGGAAGAAGACATCAACGAGATTGTGCCACAACTCAGGGAGAGGCACCTCATCGTCTCAATAATACGCAAACCAGGAGTGGGCGGTAACGGTGCACCTGCCAGTTTCAAAATATCGAACTGGTTCTGCTCACGACACACTAAATGAGAGGCACTATTCGTGTGTGCTTGTGGGCCCTCATTAAACTGGGCGGTGTAATGCAATGATATAAATGCTGACAACTGGAAGAAAAGCGCTTCAGCACTGAAAAAGCACCGTCTGCCTAATAAATTGCCCCAACCGAACAATGTGCAAGTTTGGTTTGTTTTTCACCTCCATCGAACATAAGGACAGGAACATGAACAACGCTAACTCTTGTCACTGCCCACTGGCAGGTGATTCTCATACATGATGCGCCTACCTGAGTTTGTCGCCGCTCTGCCGTAACCTGCTCTTGAGCTGGTCCACCTCCCGCTGCTGCACCTCGCTCTGCTCGATCTGCTCGTCCAAGTCTCGCTGTACCTTGCGCCGCTGCGCGTTGAGACGTGAGATCTCCTCCTCCGCCTCCTCCAACTGCCGCTTCAGCGTCTTCACGCGAGCGTTCACCTTGTCCATCTGGTGGGAGCCAACAACAGCGGCAGGAAGCCGTGTCAAATGGGAATTATGCTAGGAAAAAAAATTACTTTCAAAATATTTATAAACAAATTAATTCTCTTAATTAAAAAAACATTAAATTTTAAATTAAAAAAATTTAACATTAAAAAACATTAAAATAAAAAGAATTAACAAATAATTTTAAAATAAATTAAAAGAAAAGAAAAATTGCAATTAAAAATAAAAATAAAGCAAACAAATTCACACTAATAATATCAATAACACCTAGAAGCAATCGGTTGTACTCTTTCGGTCTTAAAATATGTACGAAACCAGTATTTGTTTGGGGGGGGGGGGGTTCCACCCCATCATTAAAAAGCAATTTGCATGGCGCGGTTTGGAAGGTCTTCTTTACCTGGGTGTGTGAGCTTTCAAGGAGTGGGTAACGCGGTCAATACGGGGGTACATAGGCACTTCACAGCATGTAGGTAGGGGGGTGGGGGGGGGGGTGTTAGTGTCTGGGGGCGCCACTAAGTTCAAATTCAAACGGACATCGGACATGGAGGCAGAGCTACCTGTGAGGCGAGCCGCTCTTCCATCTGTCCTACGAACTTTAAATTACACAAAATAATCAATCTTAATTACGCTACGAGGATGGACGAGGGATGTCAACGTGTAAGCATTAGATTATTGGTTATTTATTGGTTACTCATTCGGAACAGTCTTTCCAACTTAGATTTGATCTAATTTCCTTTTGTTTTAAATTCTTGAAAAATAAAACACTTAATATTGATTAGAAAAATTCGGAACAATCTTCACTGTCCACTGAGAATACACAACCAGTATTCTTTGGTTACTTATATATTTTTAAATATAAATATATTATAAATAAATTATGTATTTTATACATATATTATATTTGTTATATACATTATACATATATTATATACATTGTACCTAATACACATACATACATATTGTATATATTATACATATTATACATTATACATGTTATAATACATATATATTACATATAATATACACATTATACCTAATATACATATATATTGTATATATTATACATATTATACATTACACATGTTAAAATACATATATATTACATGTAATATATACATTATACATATTTATATTGCATATATTATACATTACACATGTTAAAATACATATATATTACATATATTATATACATTATACCTACTATACATATATTGTATATATTATACATATTATACACTGCACATAATATATGTATTACATACATTATATATATTATACATATATCATGGCATATAAGTTATATATGCATATAAAACTTGCTTCATATAAACATATATATGTATTTAATGGTTTATCTCTGATAAGCCTAAAGCGTGTTAGCACCTTTTACTATTTGCCTTTAGGCTACCAGTCACATTGAGCGTGTTCTGGTGATGAGTTGTGTTAAGTGGTTAAGTGCACGACTCAGACTGCCTTGGGAGAGTGTGGCTCCCTGCTGGGAGAGTGTGGCTCCCTGCTGGGAGAGTGTGGCTCCCTGCTGGGAGAGTGTGGCTCCCTGCTGGGAGAGTGGCGAGCTTTACCTGCTCCTTGTACTGGTCGGCGTGTCGACGCTCGTCCTCGGCCTGTAGGATCAGCTCCTTCAGCTTCTTCTCCAGTTTCCGGTTTGCCTTTCCTAGCGCCTGCCTCTCCCTGCACATGACACAAAGAAGCCAGTTAGCGGCCCCTATCGAGATCAACGCGCACTACAACTCGTCATTTTGTTGTTTCCTAGCCAGGCGCTCGGCATTATTAGGATAGGGCAAGGACCGGTTGGCTCAGTCTCAGGATAATGTGACTGGGTGAGATATCAGGTCACGGTGCTCGTGGCCTGGTCTCCCAGTGGGGTAGCACTATAAAGTCACTGAGTGCGCACTGTCACAAGTCGGTACCCGTCCTGATATGACCTTAGATGTTGCCAGGAGGGAAAACTCAAACAACCAACCAGTAATTTTCACGGCGTCTCCGGGGCCGCTCCCGACAATAACAATGCCTTAAATGGGACGTATTTATTTAAGCAAAATATCACCAAGTTTTTTTTGTTGGGGTTTTATTTCGTCGCAACATCTATGGTCATATTAGAACGCGTAGCCACTTGTGACAGTGTCCGCTCATGGAAAATGTATAGCCTCACTTTAAGATCAGGCCACCAGCACCATGACATAATATCTCATTCAGTCACATTATCTTGATCCTGATCCCAAACGTCAGGCTAGGTAGCGACAAGAATAAATTTGGCAAGTCATTGGTTTGACTCAGCTGAGATTCGAACTCCTGATCTTCCACACGGGAAGCCTACACTCTACCGATTGGGACACTGCGTCTGGTATCACCCAGCAGATAGAAATGGAATGCTCCATACTTTAAGTAGATTCTTAACCTGCTTCGGTCCAGACGGAATGGCCTTGCAGTACGATGCCCTGTCCTGGCCGAGTTAAGCCAGACTTGGAAATTGCCGTTTGTTATTACCTCACTTGGCAGGATAGGGGAGTACGCATTGACTTGGTGTCAGGATAATAATCCAGAGTGGGATTATTGCGTTATGGTGACACATGTGCAGTATGTTAATAAGGCAACACCATAAAACCATCATTCACCTGGCTTCTACGTCAAGTTGTTCCTCAACATTGCTGATCTTTGACTCGAGTGTGGCGATGGTGGCCTTGGAGCGCGTCTTCATCTGGGCCTCCATCTCCTGTAGCTTCGCTCGCAGCTCCTTGTTCTGTCGCTCCAGCAACATGCGAGCCGACTCCAGTTTTTGGTTGTTTGACCGCTCCCCGGCCAGCTCCGTCGTCAGCTGCTCAACCTACGAGTAAACGAAGCATCCTAAATATACGCGCCTCTAACATAAAACCATTGATCAAATATGTCCTATGATTCAGCCTGAAAAGGAATCCCAACACGGCTTTTATTTGAACCATTCCACCGCTTCGCTTCGAGACATTATTTGGATTGTGAAAAACACCGATATTTATGGACCGTCCCTACTTGGTCTACAGGAACTAGTAATAGTGTTCGCAGCGTCTTGGGTGCATTTTTGCTAACGCAGGGTCCGTATATGTGAAGATTAGGAATTCAAGACTATTTTCATTTTGATTTCAGGAAGAAAAAAAACAATGGCGATTTCCGATTAATTTAGATCAGTTTAATGGAATTCCAGGCTTTTCAAGACTAATTACCCCAAAAAGGTTAAATTCAAGGCTTTCAAAGGCCTTGAAATGGGGCAAATGAAGTTCAAGTCTTTTCAGGCCCCGTTCTACCGAGCTCCCACCAAATTTAAGGAGTTGTCTCCACACCTGGAGTCCAGTTTTGCGGGCCTTGTCAGTGAATATTTCCAGGTTGGACTGCTCCTCCTCCAGCTCCTCCTCCAGCTGGCTGATCCGCGACTCAAGACGCCGCTTGTCCTCAATCAGCGCGTTCCTACAAAGTTCAACTTGCGATTAGGTATCAACTTCCAATATTCCTGTAAAGAAAACCTTAGCATCACCCTTTAAATATCTAACAAAAAGATAAAGTTCATGCTAAACTAAATGTTCAATTTAGAATGGTGCGGTTTAAAATAAAAAGTATACTTCTGAACTAGACACTTCTGAACTAAATATTGGTGATTTAAATATAGTTAAATAATCATAATAACATTTTTCAATTGAAAAGATTATTCAAATTTGATTTGAAAAATAACATTTAAAATATAAATTGCATATATTTTAGGCGTTTACGAGAGGGGGGTCCGTGGTGACTTCAAGGCGGACCCCACCCCCACCCCCACCCCCCACTGTGACCCAGATAAACAGCACGAGTCGGTTGGAGCACACTTCACACTGGTGGAACATGCTTCAGGGTTGTTCGATGCCTCACCACAACTTGACACAAAACCATTCTCAGGGTCCGTACACATGTGAAGATATGGAATTCAAGGACATTTCAAGGCTTTTCAAAGCTGTTTTTTTATAGGAATTCAAGACTATTTTTATTTGGATTTCAGGGATTTTGTTTGTTTGTTGTTGTTTTACATCCCAGCAACATCTAAGGTCATATCAGGATGGGTACTGACTTGTGACAGTGGGCACTCATGGCGCCAGCACCATGACCTGATATCCCACTCAGTCACATTATCCTGGCACTGAGCCAACCAGTCCTTGTCCTATCCTAATAATGCTGAGTGCCAGGCTAGGAAGTGAGGGAAAAACAATGATGGCGACTGGCGATTACGGACTAATTTAGATCAGTTGGGACAGTTTAATGGAATTCAAGGCTTTTCAAGGCAAATTACCCAAAATAGGTTAAATTCATGGCTTTTCAAGGCCTTGAAATGGGGCAAGTGAAGTTCGGAACTTTTCAAGACTTTGCAGGCCCCGTACAGACCCTGCACTCTCCACAAAACGAGGCTGCGCTTCACACGGGGCTCGCCACGCTCCCCCAGCACCACAGCATTGGGGGCAGCCGCTCTTTTGGGGATTCCGCCTTTCTTTCTTTTTTCAAACTAAATTGACTATAATTAAGGCATTATTCAACACTGGAAGTACTTCTTACCTTAAAATATATAAAAAGTTACAGGGAAAAAATTAATTAACAAAAAAAAATGTTAGGGGCGATATATGCGTGCATATTAAACACAAGCAACTTGGGTAAAACTCGGGAGCCGGAATCTTGTATCACTTACAGAGAGCCCAGGCAGGGATTAATTAGTAAGTCTGGGAGTATTAATTAACGAACACTTGGAGTCACGTCAGTCCTCGTTTAACAAAATTTAATTTAACAGCTGGAGGACGCTTTAAAATTTAAATAACCCCCCTCCCCCAAAAACACACTTCCAAGAAAACTCCAAACGCGGAACAACACAAAAAACTGGATCGCTCTCTGCAGGCAGGGGAAACTTTCGCACGCTCTGGGAGGAAGATGGACATGGCTTTACATCACTATTTTTAATCAAATTTAAATAAAAATTATATATATATTAAAAAAATATATATTAAAAAAATATTTAAAAACAATCAATACAATTTCTTATAATCTTTTAATTTAAAACCATTTAAAATATAAATAATGAAAAGAGGATAACGTGTGGATTTTAAGGAGAGGAATGTGCTTAGTTTGAACAGGGCAGGCCGTCGGTAACTGCATGCAGCACACTTTACCCTGAGGCTGAGATTGACAGCCGCCGACCACCAGGGGTCGTGGTGACGGACATTCGTCGTGACGGGGTGACGCAGTACCTACAGCGACCAGGGCACAGGTTGGGTGTCGTCTAACTAATCCCCGCACTCGCTACCCGACGAACCGGCAGGCGGCACACGAGGGCTTCAACAGAAACCCGCCCACCCACCCACCAAACACTACATTCGCCCTGCCACCAACTGCCAACTTATCGACACATACAGCTCTTAACAATCACGTCAAATAATGAATGAATAAATGAATGAATGAATGAATGGATGGATGAATGGGTGAATGGATGGATGAATGGATAGATGGAGGGATGAATGGATGAAAGGAAGAATGAATGGATGGATGGATGAAAGGAAGAATGAATGAATGAATGGATGGATGGATGGATGGATGGATGAATGGATAGATTAATGGATGGATGAATTGATGGATGAACAAATGAATAAGGCTGAAACTGACTTCCAAGTTTCAGTAAAATGATTCTTATGACCAAGGAAAATTTCTCCATCTCTGCACAAGTAACAAAATGAAATCTAAAAACATATATATAAATTACATATGCTTAAATTAAACAAGAATTTAAAGCTACATCTCAGAATAAACTGTTACAAAGTGCATGCTGGTGCTGATGCTACTAGACATTTAAAGGCGCACATACTTGCTGGTGGCTGAGTTGTTGATCTCCTCCTGGAGCTCATCGCGCTCGTTCTCCACATTCTTCCGGGCGCGCTCTGACGATGCCAAGTCCTCCTGCACCTGGATCAACTCTGCCTCCAGGTTCTTCGCCTGTTGGCAACCAGAAATAACATGTTGTGAAATCATTCCGTCATTTATTATTAGTCAAAGTAGGGTTTGTGATCCCTTTCTGGGAGGGTCCTCCATTGCTGTAAACTGCTCTTTGTAGACTTACTCTATAAGTAGTGGTCAATGCTTCAGTTCTATTTCATGGAGAATGTCCACCTAACTAAGTATTCCCATCCTATTTTACTGTACCAGTTGAACAGGGTCACTAGTGGTGAATGACCTTGAGGGTCACTAGTGTAGAATGACCTTGAGGGTCACTAGTGTAGAATGACCTTGATGGTCACTAGTCTAGAATGACCTTGAGGGTCACTAGTGGAGAAAGACCTTGAGTGTCACTAGTGTAGAATGACCTTGAGGGTCACTAGTGTAGAATGACCTTGAGGGTCATCAGTGTAGAATGACATTGAGGGTCATCAGTGTAGAATGACATTGAGGGTCATCAGTGTAGAATGACATTGAGGGTCATAAGTGTAGAATGACCTTGAGAGGTCACTAATGTAGAATGACCTTGGCCTTGACTGGGCACTAAATTACCCCCCAACCCCAGCTTCCCAACTCCCAACAATATGTGGTTTCATGATGTACAAACTATGAAGTCATATTCGATGACGACGATGTGGGAATTCAGAATTCCACTCGTCTCTCAGGAAGGATTGATGCTGCTACACAGCACGCCGGGTCGCAGCTACAACTTACACACCCGCAGTTGAATGCTATCTTTCACTACAGACCCTATATGCTAAACTTACTTTTCACCTATAACCACATGCCTCCTGGTGACCAAACATGGTAGCATTTTTGCCGTACATTTGGTTCTAACATAAATTCCAGTGAAATTGTCCAAGCAAATATTTTACATTAGATAAAATACCACTTAACCATCATGTATTCACCACCTCCTCTTCCCATCCCACCTTCCGCCTGTAAGCTGAACTCAGAATACCCGTAACGTGAATAATTAAATTTGTGCTGATCATATCCGCTTAAGGCGATCAAACCGCCAATCCCCCACGACGTGCTGGCTATCCGCGCTCACCTTCTTCTCGCACTCCTTGGTGTGCGCCACCATTTCGTCGCGCGCGATGATGGCTTCCTCAGCCTCCCGCTGCAGGTCCTTGAAGCTGTTCTGCAGCCGCCTCAGCTGGCGCACGCTGTCCTCCTTCACCTTGTGCGCCATCTCAACCTGAGTGGCACACAGCAGGTGGACAACATAAGTCACGGACAATCCCACCTTCACCTAAGCACTCAGCACAACTACAATTAACAATCAAATCTACTTCTAGCAAGCACTAATCATAACTCCAATTCCACTTTCAACTAAGCACTATCAATTTGTGGTAGACACGCTTAAAGGGTGCATGCACATGTGAAGATGTGGAATTCAAGGCTTTTTCAAGCCTGTTTTATATAGGAATTCAAGACTATTTTCATTTGGATTTCAGGAAATAACAATGGCGACTGGCAATTTTGGACTAATTTAGATCACTGGGGAGAGCTTAATGGAATTCAAGGCTTTTCAAGCTGGTCACATTTTAATTACCCAAAATAGGTTTAAATTCAAGGCTTTGCAGGACATTGAAATGGGGCAAATGAAGTTCAAGACTTTTCAAGACTTTCCAGGCTCCGGACGGAACCTAGATCTCAATCTGAGTAATTGGTCTCCTTCCTACACCATCTCTCAGTAAGCAAGTACAAAGGTCACAAAGACCCCCAGAAGGGACTGCACTCACCTGGCCTTCCATGTCCTTGAGGTCAGCCTCCAGTTTCTTGCGGGAGTTGACTGCAGCTGACCGCTGCTTCCTCTCCTCCTCCAGCTCAGCCTCCATCTCCCGTAACTAGAAAATGTCAATTACACAAAATGAGCGCGTCAATACAGATTTGGTCAATTGCGACATTATTCTGCACTAAGTATTCTACATTAGATATTTATATTGAGTTTGACGTAAAAATGCATTATGCTAGTATTACCAGGAGACATTCCGCCAGGCTGTCCTTCAATACCCAGGGAATTTAAACGAGTAGACTCACAGCTCATTTGGTGAAATAAAACTGGTCCGTGCATGGTCCCATAAGGCCCATGAATAGAAACACAACTTAGCATCAATGTGGGCATGACGGGTCCCTCCTTGTCAATTAAGTGGGCCATGAAGATCTTTTCACACGAAGCCTAAAGGGATCTACGAATAAAAGAATTACTAACTTGAGATTAAAAAAAAAAAAAAAAATTTAAAAAAGAGGATACAGATTAAAAATCAACAATATTCTAATAGATAAAGGATCTATTCTGAATAATAAAAATGTTACGGTGAAGATTTTGTGGCACCAGTAGATAAAACCATTTGTCATTTCCCCAACCCAGTTTCCCTTTGCCCCACACCACTCCATACCCCCCCACCCCCCACCCCCCGCCCCGTCTCCCATGGCTACCTACTTGTCTGATGAGGCCGCGCTTCTTCTCCTCGGCCTGTTCGTCCTTGGTGGTCAGCTCCCGCTCCAGCTGCGCCTTCTGCGCCTGCATGTTCACCTCAAGCCGCAGCTTGGCGTCCTCTGTCGCTTGTAGCTCATCCTCCAGCTCCTCGATCTGCGTGCGCTGCTCCTCTACCTGTGACTCGAGCGCCCGCCGCGCCTTTTCCAGGTCGTGCACCTAGTAGCCAGACAGCAAGTGCAGTGTGTTGGTAACAATACAGTGTGTTGGGCAGTGTGTTGGTAACAATACTAGATTATAGATTATATCTAAACCCGCAGCCTTCATGTCAGGGGGCAGGGTTAAGTTGCGAGAATTTTAAAAGTGTACATGAGCAATGCACAGTAGGGCTACAACCTGGTTCATAATCAGGTATAAAAGTCGCCTCAGCCGAGAAATAATAACACAAACCTAATTGCTGGCAATTCTCTCGCAGTGCTAGGGCTAAAGGGCGATTTGTTTTTTCATGAAAAAATCGAGATGTTAGAAAAAAACGTAGATCATTCATCCCTGATACAGTCAAAGCATTGCCGACGCACAAATTTTAATTTAAAAAAAACAAAAACTGTCCCAGCTCTGAGCAACAATGAATGCTTCTGAATGTTGTTCTTTTTTAAATTTTATTTATTTTTTAACTATAGCAAACCTTACATGAAAGTTCCCATAAACGCATGGGGATTACAATGGCACGTTTAAAGATTACAATGGCACGTTTTCTCCCCTTTGCCTATGAAATGTTCCCTATAAACTCACATTCTTTCCGACATCATCCTTTGAGGACATGAGATCCTCCAGCTCTCGGCTCTGCTGCGTGCGCAGCCGTTCCGCTTCCTCGAGGCGGTCCCGGAGCTCCTCGAGTTCGCGGGTCTGGTTCAAGATGCGCGTCTCCTTTTCACGAGACTCACGCTCCACGTTGTCACGCTCCATGGCGAGCCGCTCCGAGATTGCCTTCTCCTCTGCAAGGTTCTGGTCGAACTTGCGCTGTCGCTTCTCGAGATTGGTGAAGTTGGAGCGCGTATTCTCAAGCTCGACACTGTAGTCCTCGAGCTCGGCCTGCAGCTTCTTCTTGGACTTGACTGACTTGTCACACTCCGCCTCGAGCAAATCAATGCGCTGCTGCATTACCTCCATGTCGCGACTCGACTTTTTCTTAGCCTCCTCTAGGGCATCCATTAAACTGGTGTCCTCTTCAACACGCTTCTTGAACTCGAGCATCTACAAACACACGCATATATCAGTATGGCACACAGCTGGGATCAACTAACGCAATAACGAAAGGATGCACAATTATCAATACAATCACTTGATCACAAAAATGACCTCTTCTCGGTCAATATCTCTTTACGGTTGATTTACAGAAAACCTTCGAGTATAAAATAATAGTTCAATATCTTCAAAACAAATTAATAGATGGAAATAAAATGACCAGACCAGACAACAGTAAACAGTAAATATTTCAGTGCCCATAATACTTATTTGCGCGATAACAGTAGTGGTAGTAGTTATTGAACTAAAAGTTCAAAAATATAATGCACAGCAAACTCTTGTAAATATTTTTTAGAAGTATGCAACTGTGAATAATCTGGGAAGATTCCTTTTAAGAAGTAAGGTATACATGAATTGATCCACAAATGCATTTCACAACTTTTCAATTATTCTTTGTTATTGTTCTGAAAGGTTCTTTTTTTGTTATTATACTGAGGGTAAGGCCAATTTAGTTTTTTTTTGCGATTTTCAAAAATATAAAATAATTTAACTACTTTGCCAAATAGTCAGTAACCGTAAAAATGGGGCTAACAGTCTAGATGGTCGGCATGTAAATAAAATATAAAACAAGGAAATCCAGTGTAAAGCTCGTGCAATTATTATAATAATATGTAAAGTAAAATGGGGTGTGCATCATAGCAAACCAACCATCACGCCGAGGGTTTGAATACACAAGGTAGAAATGTAAGCGGCAGGGGTCCCATTTCCAGGCAGTCGTTTAGTTCATTTCTACACAAATCTTGATAAATGATCAACAAATGACCGTTCTTGGCTGGGATTTCACAATTAAAAAAAGGGTAATTAAATAAACAATTTTCTTTTTTTTAATAACAAATCTAAAGGACGGTTCAAGTGCATGGACGGTTTCTGTGGGATTTAATTTTTAATTTGTCTTTCACAATTTTGTTTTTTGTTTGTTCAAACGCATGGCTTGTCCTTCCAGTTGACTTAGTCAACTGGAGACAAACTTTTAGTATCAACTGACTGCGATTAATGGGAGCGGACATAGGGGGGTGATGCAAACCAGCAAACTATTAAAACAGTCTAACCTCCTCGAGCTACAAGTACACACGTGTAGAAAAATACACAACTATTATCTAAAATTTTCAAGTAACGCAGCACGCGTCACAACAATATCTTAGCAATTACAACAACAATCATATTCACAACAAAATAATTATTTGGCACACCAAAATAATTATTTAGCAAACAATTCTATGTTCACATGGTAGACGCTAAAACAATTTAAAATTATTTTATTATTATTAATTCATTTTCAGTTTTTATGTAATTTTAGACTACACATAACACATTTCTCTTTCTGGATGAAAAAGGGAAATGCTTAATTTCAAAGGCCAGGTTCGATGAATCTAGCTGGCCAGTCTTGCCCTGACCTGCTGTGACGAGTTGTTGAGTTTGATCTCGAGGTTCTTCTTCGCCTCTTCCTCCTCCTCCAGCTGGTCCTGGACAGTCTCCATCTTCTCCTCCGCCTGGCGCAGCTTGGCTTGCACCGACAACTTGAGTCTGTCGTGTTTAGGAGGGGGGGGGGGGGCGGGGGGGGGTGCGAAGGACAGTCATTGTGATTAGTTTTCAACCTACGTAAATGGGTCGTTCTTAGAAACTGTGGACCACTTCAGGTAGTCTACTTGAAATGCATATTTCAAAGAAACCTATTATTGGAGTGTCAATATTTAGATTTCATCATTTAGCTCAATAATGTGGGAGGTATTTTAGATCAAAAGTAAATGTTAATATTGTCTATTATGTATCTTATTGGAATGGATGTAGCTAAATAAATAGAAAATTACATCACTAATTTGTGACATTGTCAACAGCATTGAAAATAAAGTGTCACAAACTTAATGAAAACCTCTGAACAACAGCACATTTCACTTCAAATGGTCATATACAATGTCTTCATTAAGTTGAAGACATTTATTTCTAAAAATATTATAAAAAATTATGAAATAGTTAACGTTTTCTGGAGTCATTAACATTGTAACATTTCATTTCCACTTGCAAGTACTATGAAACTCTGTATCAAAGACTGAGTACAGATACAGTACAGGAACTATTTTCACCATTTGACTCTATGCATGGACCCAGTTATGGTATAGTAAAAGATAAATCCTGAAATTGCCCCATAACATTGAAATTTTAGCCGAACATTTGCGTAAAATTGTTGATTCCGCTTGGACTGTTACCGTGCTAATATTTTTCTGCTTTTCTCTTTAATCATCACAAAACCATAGCAATGAGGTTTCAAATTATTATTACTACTGTTTATAAAGCAAGTGGCATGTGAAATGTCCTAAAAATGTCAAGCTTTGTGTGGAAAACATTTGATTTTGTAGTCAGATTGGTTTCCATGTTATACTGCTATTTACTGGGTGTCAGCATCATTTGACCTACTTAAAAATGTTAAAATATGTTTATTTTCAATTATTCAGATGCAAAAGGACATACCCATCAAGGAAGCTTGTATATAGGACTTTGACAGCATTTTGATTTTGTGGTACTGATGTCACAGTATTGGTACACAACATCTGAGAACAACCCATATATATATATACACGAACATAAGTCAACTCCGAGTATAAGTCAAGGGGTATTTTTGAAGGAAATATCTGGAGTTAGGCCAAACTCGACTCTAGGTCAAGCTTCATTTTATTTACTGACAAATTAAAATTCATTCATACACGTGCACAAATATTCAAATATTCATTACCACTGGTCACTTAAAAACCTTCAGAGTCAGACTCGTCATCAGACTCCTCCAGTAACTGCAGTACCTGCTCATGACTAAGAGCCTCACTGTAATATTCATCACCAGCGTCAATGTCCTCAGAGTCATCATCTCTGAGTCAGACTCATCGCGCCACAAGTTGTTGTCCTGGGTGTCATCCATCCTCCCTCACGGGGTATTTCAAGAATAAGATGCCCTCACAATAGGACATTTTTTGTGTGGTAAATTTCCTCAACTTATATTTAGCAGTCATCCAAAGTTTTCAACATTGTCATATGAAATGTAGGTATATATGCATTTTGTACAAAATAAAGATCGATTTTAGGAAACATTTTTCCCAATATATTCACATCAATAATTTTTAATACTTTTTGTATAATTGTAGGACTTTCCAGTACTTCATTTCTGCATTAATTTCAAAAGTTAGTATTTTAAAGTTTTTTGTATGATCAGTAAGAACCCTGATCTAGCCATTACATTGGTAGATTCTGTGCCTACCTCGTCTCCTCTGCTAGTAGCTCCTGCGTGTCGCTGAGCTGAGCTTCAAGCCCGGCCACTTGTTTCGAGAGGATGCTCGCCTTCTGGTCAGCCTCCTCCCACTGCGCTGCGACATTCTCCAGCTCGTTCTGAAGCTTTCCGGACTTGTCGCTCAGGTCGGTCTTGTTGCGGTCCACCTCAGCAAAGCGGATGGTTAGCTCTTGCACCTGCACATTGAAAGTAAGAGAGACATTGTAGAGCTTATGCTTCTTGGGAGTTTTGCATCCTTGCAACATCTAAGGTCATATCAGGATGGGTATTGACTTGTGACAGTCCGCACTCACGGTAAATTTATAGTGCTGCCCCAGAGAGACCAGGCCGCTAGCACCATGAGCTCATTTCCCACAGTCACATTATCCTGATATTGTGATAACGAAACCTTGTCCTATCCTATTAATGCCGAATGCCAGGCTAGATAGCGACAAGTATCAATTATAAGTCATTGGTTTGACTCGACCGGGAATCAAACTCCCTACCTTCCACATGGGAAGCCTGCGCTCTACCGATTCGGCCACTGCATCCGGTCAGAGCAATGACTCACCTGTTGCTCCAGTTGCTTCCGGCGTCTCTCCGACTCCTGTCTGGCGGTTGAGATCTGTTTAATTTCATTAGCCATGTCTACGTTCTCAGCTTCTAAAGTCTGCTTCGCCTTTTCGAATGCTGTTCGAGACTGCAAAGAAAAATGACATTTCATGACCCAGCGTAAATACTTCTTGTAGATGGTGATTATATATTTGAAGCCAGTGATCTGCACTTAGTTATTTACAATTCGTTTAAAACAAATTATTAAATAGTATTAGGAAAGTTGAAACTTGTTCCTGTTATACCGCTTCATTTTGACAACTTAGATATGTGAACACGGTTAAACTATACACTACACTATACTCAGATTAAAAAAACCTTATTATCCATTTGATTGATTAAATACACCTACATACATATAGAGGGTTGAAAGACAGCTTGGGGCCACAATGGGACCGGAAATGGGTGCACCATGGGAGGTTAGGAATGGAGGCGTAGGGTAACCGCGACTCGGGGCTTATGGTAACTCAATACTGCAGTAGTCATATACGAGCCCCACTACCACATGGTGGCAGTCTCCACTAAGGCTGACCACTCACCAGCAGGTGCCACAAAGCTAACGCAGGGTTCCTGCTCTTTTCCAGGCTTCTCTTTCAATGACATCGTAAGTACATTTTATGACCATTAAAACTGTTTTTTCAAGGACCAAAATGAATAAATTCCACTAATAACTGCAGGTTCCGAGTATGCTCAACCAGTCCTATTGCCCATCAGGAGGGGACAAATTCCAATGTAATCTCTGGAGGACAGCCAAGGTTGGCCCAAAATTATTGTCTGTCTGGAGTAACCCTGAGAAATCATTTCAAAATGACACAAAATGACACCAAATGTCACAGTTCAAAGAACAAGCGTTCAACCTTTTATGAACCGGTTGTGGACTACTGGTTGGAATGGAAAATAGCCCAAACTGCAAATGGGTCCACTGAGAAGGATCGATAGGATTCCTCACACCTTCACAGATGGACACTCTACCGCCTGAGTTACGTCCCACTCCCCCCGAAGATTGATGCGCGAGAAGGAAGAAAGCAAGGCGGGGGTGCATCAGTGCCACCTTACACACCAAGCAGGTCCATCTCTACGTAATAGTTGCACGGGCTACATACCCGCTTGCACTGGTCGAGCTGCTCGTTCAGCTCCTCCATGTGGTGCACATTGCGCTGCTTCACTTCCTGGATATGCACCTCGTGCGCCTTGCCCTCGTCCTCCAAAGTCTTCTTCAGCTGGTGCAGCTCGCCCTCACGTTTCGTCCGCAGCTCCTGAAAGAAGAAAGCAAAGACAGTTGAAACTAAATCGCAACAAGGAGAACATGGCACAAAACGTGACAATTCTGAGAGGTCCTCAATAGGACCACCCAGCTGGGTAGTTTTCTGTATTTCACCTTATTTCAGTTTGATTCCGATAAGTTTATCTGTTTGTTGTTGTTTCTAAGCCCTAGCAACACCTAAGGTCATATCAAGACGGGTACCGCCTTGTGACAGTGCACACTCATGGCGACTTTATAGTGCTGCCCCACTGGGAGACCAGGCTGCCAGCACCATGCCCTGATATCCCCCAGTCACATTATCCTGACACTGTGCAAGCCCGTGCTTGTCCTATCCTATTAATGCCGTGTGCCAAGCTATGTAGCGACAAGTATCAATTTTAAAAGTCATTGGTTTGACTCGGCTGGGATTCGAACTCCCGACCTTCCGCACGGGAAGGCTGCGCTCTACCGATTAGGCCACCGTGTCCAGTATAATCGGGCCAACGGAGTGTGTATTCACCCACAATCATCCAAGGGAAAAGCCACGTAAATAATGTTCAAGAAAATGTCAATTAAATGGCTCAACTATTATTTCTCCCTATATATACATATAACATATATCTACTTAATAAGATTCAAAACCATAAGCTTATGCTACTTAAATAATTGCTTAATTGTTATTCTAACACACCATAAACATGCGGCGGTGCATGGTGGGAAGACCAGCGCCTTGGCTGACCCATTGTTTGCAAATCCTTCATACCTGGACAGCGGCGGTGGTGTCAAGCGAGTCCTCGAGCTCAGTCTTGAGCGCCTCGAGCTCCTCGCTTAGGTCGCGCTTCTGCTTCTCGGCCTTGTTGCGCGACTCGCGCTCCGTCTCCAGGTCCTCCTGCACCTCCTGCAACTGGCTGTCCACCTCGCGGATGTTCTTCTGGATGGCAGCTTTCGTCGTCACCTCGGACTCGACCCTGTTACAAAAAAAGGGGACTATTAATATACGTGGACTAGTCAACAGAACAGTATCAGGATAATGTGACTGTGTAGGACATCGGCTCATAGTGCTAGCGGCCTGGTCTCCGAGTGGGGCAGCACTATAAAGTCGCCATAGGTGCACACTGGCACAAGTCGGTACCCGTTCTGATATGACCTTAAATGCTACTAGGACGTAAAACCTCAACAAACATTACACGCACATCTATAGAACTGCTAGGTTATACAGATACAAAAGGTTTGTTTGTTGGGGTTTTACATCCTAGCAACATCTAAGGGTGCCGACTTGCTACAGTGCACACTCATGGTGACTTCATAGAACTATACCACTATAGAATACTGCCCCGCCAGCACCATGACCCAATATCCCACTCAATCACATTATCTTGATACAGAAGATAGGAAAACACACCATACTAGAGAGATTAAGACGGGAACCAGACATTAACCTGAGCTATTTATGAGCCTTCAATGAATTTCCTCCCAAAACACATACACTCGTGCCCGAGTGTTCACTTCGCTTAGTTAGATTCGGATGCGGACGTGACCTAATTTTGCACATTTCTAAGTGAGTCATAGCTATAAAATGTTTCACGACTTTAACAATGTTATGACTAGATTTCACCCCCGCACCCCCTTCGTCCTGTCCCCCGAATCCTAACATAAAAACTTCCGATAAAATGCGACCAATTTCATAGTCGGGAAAAAAAATCTGAAGCGTCTTTTTACCCCCGAGCTCCACGCGTCCGAGCATTGTTCGGATGGTGAAGAATATCGCTGTTTATGGACCAGATGCTGGCATATACACGCAGTCTAATCAAGGATTTTATATACAAGGATGGCAAAGCGAGGCTCTTTGAGGCTCTCATCGTTCAATCCGAAAATACGGCCGCCATATTGAGAGCATGAAAATGAGCAATAATAGGGGCAACATAATTTATATAACTCGCAATATGTTTACAGTTCAGACCCTCCCTCCCTTCTGCTCTTCTCTCGAATGTCACACTTTAGTAGAAAAGATGGTTGCAATTGTCATATCTGGCAGCATTTCTAATGCATCATAAACCATGTCGGTTTAATACAAAATAAAACCAACAAGATGCTATAGCATATGAATGACGTGGCCAACTATCATGCTTTCAAAATGGCCAATTATCACGCTTTCATGACGTCACTTAACTATCTATCCCTCTACCATTTGTGGTCTACATGGAGTTGGGGGAGAGGGGGGCGGGGGGAGTGGGGGAGCTGTACCTGTTGAGTGCGGCCTGCAGCTCCTCCTCCCGCTTGTGCAGCTGCGTCTGTAGCTCCTCCAGCTGCATGCACTTCTCCGCCAGCTGGTCCTTGACATCTGCCAGCTCTGTCTCCAGCTTCCGCTTGATCTTCTCCAGCTCCTGCCGCAGCTGCTGTTCTCGCTTGAGGCGCTCCTCCAGGTCAGCGATGATCGCTTCGTACTTGTTCTTGAGCTTCGTCAGCTGCTTCACCTTCTCCTCCTCGTCCCCTACCGAGTGGCTGACATCATTGAGGCGGTCTTCCAGGATCTTGCGCTCCTTTACCAACTTTGGGGGCGAGAGCGGACAGGGACGTAGATTAGCGAATGATTAGTGAATTTCCTCATGAATTAACACCCAGGTTTCAAGCAAAGCTGTTCACTTCGACATCAACTCTTACTAGCCCGCGTAATCCAAGTTTTGAATCAACTGATGTGCCCAGTTGCTCTGGGTGAGAACAAGGTATTCGGCTTATATTAGATATTTAACTGACATATCCTAAATGTCCTAAGAATTCCAGATATACGGAAAGTAGTGCTTCTCGTGAATGATGTGGCATGCGCTGGCCGGAATATTCAAACAGGCCCGACTGAGCCCTATAGGCAACACATATATACCCTTCCCTACCAAGTGAACTTCCCCAGACCATCACCTATGCCAATTTGGATTTCTACCGATGTGAATAATTTACAGCGTCATCAAAGGCCAGTTGCCCTCAAACCATGTATATGTGGTGTGGGAGGTTAAACTGTCTCATGGTGAAAAGAAGACTATTCAGACTTATCCATGATAGGCAGCATACTTTTTTTTTTTAAACAGAAAAAACAACCTATCACAAACACGCAACTTACCTTGATGTTAGTGTCATCGAGCAATGCGACTTCCTCGTCGAGCTTCTTCACCTTGGAGTCAAGTGCTATCTTGTCGAGCTGCACCTTCTGGCGCCCTTGCTCCTCCTCCTCCAGTTGCTCGGTCAGGTCCTTGATGTTGATGTAAAGGTTTTTCTTCTCGTTCTGCAGCTGCTGGCTGCGGTCCTCTTCCTCCTCGATACGCGACTCCATTTCCTGAAGAATCTCTTCCAGTTCCTGTTTGCGGATGGCGAGCCGTGCACGCGACTGTGGGTTGACGGGAGACATAAGGCAGAGGTTGTGGTATTATATCCTAGCAACATCTGAGGTCATATCAGAATGGGGACCAACTTTTAAGTGTACACACATGGTTTTATAGTGCTGCTACACCACTATACTCTGGCAGCGTAGATAACCTATTCAGTCACATTATCAGGGTCCGTACACATGTGAAGATATGCAATTCAAGGGTATTTCAAGACTGTTTTTTAAATAGGAATTCAAGACAATCTTCAAAGCAGTAAACAAGCACTTGTTAGGCCATCGTGGTCAGAAGGTAATGGAATGGTTTGATAGATTAATTTTTAAATTCTAACTAAATATACGAATCATGTTCTATATATGATGTGGTCTCATTGTACTACTTCAAATATGTCAGCTACCCCATGCCAAGATTTACATTGTACACATACATATGACATTACATGACTTTGGGTTAATTTTTATTTATTACTTGTTTGTTTATTTGAGTTTTACATCCTGGCAACTTCAAAGGTCACATCAGGATCGGTGCTGACAGTGCGCACTCATGGCGACTTTATAGTGCTGCCCCACTAGGAGACTAGGCTGCTGGCACCATGACGTAATTTCCCACTCAGTCACATTATCCTGATACTGAGCTAACCAGTCCTTGCCCTATCCTAGTAATCCTGAGCGCCAGGCTAGGTAGCGACAAGTATCAATTTTATAAGTCATTGCTTTGACTTGACCGGGATTCGAATTTCTAAACTTCTGCATGGGAAGCCTGCGCTCTACCGATTCGGTTTTTATTTACAGATAAAATAAAGGTATTCCTTCGTTCAATAAAAAGACGCCTCTTTGTATACAGCAAATATGACACGCTAAGCCTACCTCTTCCGCCTCAGCGCAGAGCTCAGTCTCTGCCTGAAGCTGTTCGGATAGGATGGTCTTCTCCTCGGCAAGCTGCTGCTGTTTCTTCTCCAGAGCAACAAAGTCTTCGGCCTGCTTGTCGTACTTGTCAGCTACCTTCTTGAGTTCTTCCTCTTTGGCGTTGAGCTTGTCCTCATTGTTGGTCACCTGGAGCAGCGGCTTCACCTGAAGAACACACAGATTGGTGAGTGAGTGCATGGGGTTTTAAATTCTAGCAACCTTTGAGATGACAACAGAATGAGCACTACTGACTTGTGACAGCATGCGCTTTTATGGTTCGTTGGAGTTTTACGTCTTGGCAACATCTAAAGTCATATCAGTCTGGGCGACTTTAGGGTGCTGCCCCACAGATCTTGTGCCCCACAGATCTTGTGCTATGACCCAATATTATATATTATCCGGTCAGGAAACCAACCAGTCCTTGCGCTATTCTAATAATGCTGAGCGTCAGGCAAGATAACGCTAAGCACCAATTCTATATGCCATTGGTTGGACTCAGCTGGAGATTGATCCCACAACCTTGATAGTATGAATAGTCAAGAGGAAGTTATTTGAGAGAAAGGCGTCAGAAAGGAAATATCAAATCACATTATATTATTAAATCGATTTGAAGAAGCAATTTATTTAGTTTGATAACATTGTTTCTAAGTTTACTGTTCACCCAGAATGTGCTTCTTCATAAAGATAGACCAACGCAACTCTAGAGGGGAGGGGGGAGGAGGGGGTGGGGGAGGGGGGGGGGGAGGAGGGGCGGGGGGAGGAGGGATGGGGAGGGGGGAGGGGCGGAGGGGGGAGGGGAGGGGGGTAGGGGGGGGGGATGGATGAAGGGGGGAGGTGAAAGGGGGGGGAGGGGAGAGGGGGAAGGGGTGAAGGAGAGAAGGGAGGAGGTAGACGGGGAGGGGGGGAGGAGGGAGGACGCGGAGGGGGAGGGGAAGGGGAGGGGATGGATGGGGAGAGATGCGGAGGGAGGGGATGGATGGGGAGGGATGAAGGGGTGGATGGGGAGGGAGAGGGGATGGATGGCGAGGGGATGGATGGGGAGGGGGGAGGGGATGGATGGGGAGGGGGGAGGGGATGGATGGGGAGGGGGAGGGGATGGATGGGGAGGGGGGAGGGGATGGATGGGGAGGGAGGAGGGGATGGATGGGGAGGGAGGAGGGGATGGATGGGGAGGGATGGGGAGGGATGGGGAGGGGGGCTCATAAGAGTCACGCTCAAATTTGTGACAAACAGAGAAGACCTAGACCTACAAGTCAACTATGGTCACACCGCACCACACCGCACCACACTCTGCCCCGTCTACACGGGCACCGGCCGTGCCCCACTCACCTTCGTAAACAGTCGCCACCACTGCCAGTTCCTCAGCTTCAGGTAGGCGGCACAGTTCCGCTGAATGATCCGGATGGCGTTCAGCTGATTCAGACGCTTCTGGTAGTTCCTGATAACAAACGCACACAATTTTATTCCATTATATTCCACATTATTCTCTGGCCTGAAAGCTGTCCTCGGGAAAGATTTGAATGAATCTCACACACGTAAATAAAAAAAAAGAGGGTAAAGTTTCAAGAGGGCATGTAGTTGAGCTGTCCTCGGGAAAGATTTAAATGAATTTCACATACGTGAGTTACAAGAGGGGATGCAGTTAAGGTGTCCTCGGGAAAGATTTTAATGAATTTCACACACGTGAGTTTCAAGAGGGCATGCAGTTGAGGTGTCCTCTGGAAAAATTTTAATGAATTTCACACACGTGAGTTACAAAAGGGGATGCAGTTAAGGTGTCCTCGGGAAAGATTTTAATGAATTTCACATACGTGAGTTACAAGAGGGGATGCAGTTGAGGTGTCCTCGGGAAAAATTTTAATGAATTTCACACACGTGAGTTACAAGAGGGGATGCAGTTAAGGTGTCCTCGGGAAAGATTTTAATGAATTTCACATACGTGAGTTACAAGAGGGGATGCAGTTAAGGTGTCCTCGGGAAAGATTTTAATGAATTTCATGTGCACCAAATAAAAGCGGGGGGATGGTAAATGTACAAGTGATGCATCTTAGTCGTTCTCAGGAAAGATTTGAGTGACTTCAATGAATTTCACAAGCACACAACAGAAAGGGGAAACAGGGCGGTGGGGGGGGGGGGGGGGGGAGGAAAAAAAGAAAGAAAGGGGGAGAAAAGGAAGGAAAAAGGGGGGGGGTGAGAACGGGAAAAAGAAAGGAAAAGAAAGAAATGGAAAAAAAGAAAAGGGAATAAGCGGGGAAATTGAAAAAAAAAAAAAAAAAAGGAAAAGAGCAGAGCAGAGCAGGGAAGGGAAGGGAAGGGAAGGGAAGGAAGGGAAGAGAAGAGAAGGGCAGGGCAGGGCAGGGAAGGGAAGGGAAGGGAAGGGAAGGGAAGGGAAGGGAAGGGAAGGGAAGGGAAGGGAAGGGAAGGGAAGGGAAGGGAAGGGAAGGGAAGGGAAGGGAAGAGAAGAGAAGAGAAGAGAAGAGAAGAGAAGAGGAAGAAAAAGGACGAGTGGAGGGCGTAGCTGCGTGCAGTTACCTGCGAGCGAGACAGCCTCGTGCGTAGGCCTGGAACTGGATGATGATGTCAGTCAGCTTCAGATCCCGCTCCTCCTCTAGGTGCGCCAACACACCGGCCCGGAAGAAGATCTTGCTCTGTCCGACCCGGTACAGGTTCGGGTCGAGCTCCAGTGCCTGGATCTGGTTACAAACACAGCGAGCAGAGCAACAGTTAGACAGTGAGCAGAATTACCTAAACTGGATGCTTCACCACTCGAGACATCAGGTTTTTTTTAGTTTGTTTGTTGTTTTACGTCCTAGCAACATCTAAGGTCAGATCAGGACGGGTACCGACTTGTGACAGTGCGCACTCATGGCTACTTTATGGTGCTGCCCCACTGGGAGACCAGGCCACCAGCAACATGACCTGATAGCCCACTCAGTCACATTATCCTGACACTGAACCAACCAGCCCTTGCCCTATCCTAATAATGCCGAGCGCCTGGCTAGGAAGTGACTAGTATAATTCTTTAAGTCATTGGTTTGACTCGACCAGGGTTCGAACCCACGATCCCATGGTCTATCAACATGAGAGATGGACGCTCTAACTCATTCGGCCATCCCGTCTGGTCTGGAGACATTATGGGCCAATTCATTTTTATGTCAGGATGCTTGTTTGTTGCTTTACGTTGTAGCAACATCTAAGTTCACATAAGGACAATTACCGACTTGTGACAGTGAACACTCATGGTGACTTTATAGTGCTGCCCCACTGGGATACCAAGCCACCAATACCATGACCCCATATCCCCCAGTCACATTTTCCTGATATTGTGTTAACCAGTCCTTGTCCTATCCTATTAATGCCAAGGGCCATGCTAGGTGGCGACAAGTATCAATTTTATAAGTCATTATCAATTTTACAAGTCATTATCAATTTTAAAAGTCATTATCAATTTTAGAAGTCATTGGTTTGACTCGCCTAGGATTCGAACTCCCAACCTTTCGCACGGGAAGCCTGCGCTCTACTGATTCGGCGACCGCGTCTGTCAATTGATTATGTGAGGATATGCAGGAGGTGGAGCATTACACACTGGCACACGCAATGTTTCATTGTATTGTTGTTTGCGCAGTTCAAACTGGAAAACTGCGCCACTTTCTAGATTAATTGGCCAAAACAGTCGCATAGCCGATCCAAATTGGGGGGCAGGGTGAAAGGTGTGAATCCCACAATTCTACAGCCGAGCTGATAGGTAGGTCACTGAGGTGCTTAAAGCTAAAGTAAGGTTTGTTTGTTTTGTTTTACGTCCTAGCAACATCTAAGGTCATATCAGGACGGGGTAGAATATAATCAATTTAAAGGTGCATAGTACAATGAAAGCAACACATTTTCAAAACCAAAACATTAACCTAGATTTGATCCTACATATCCAATTTAGATACTGGTGCACTTATTAAGCATTTGTTGCTCCATGCGAGAGGATACTGAGCCAATATAATAGAACGTGTTACTGCTGAAGCCTATGGTGTCAGAATTTTCACGTGCTTGCCAAAATTAATTTGGCATTTTTTCACCGCCAAAGTTACCTACTTAAAATAAAAGTTACTTCAAAGTAAAAGAAAAGTAGATTACAATGATCAACATTATGTATTTCTCTCAGAAAATAGCAGAAACTCCAAATCATTGGGTGATGCAACTTGATTATCACAAGGCTATATTCTATTGCCATCTTCACTGTCCATGCGCTCCAGAGAAAGGCCCTTTAAACGCTCACCGGGAAAAAGGCCCTTAAAGCACTTCACAGAGAAAGGCCCTTGAAGCACTCTACAGAGAAAGGCCCTTGAAGTGCTCTACAGAGAAAGGCCCTTTAAACGCTCTACAGAAAAAGGTCCTTGAAGCGCTCTACAGAGAAAGGTCCTTGAAGCACTAAGTGAAACAGGGCGCGTACCATCTTCTCGCAAGCCTTCTTTCCGTCCATGAAGCCACGAGGGATGACGTTGGGTGTGAGGAGCTCATAGCGCTGACGGAACTCCTGGAAGAGGATCCGGTTGGGGAAGCCCTGTCTGCAAATACGGATTCCCTCGAGCACACCATTACACCGCAGCTGGTCCAGCACGAGCGCCGCGTCGATCCTCCCTTGCTGCGGGTGTGGAAACAGTAAGGACAGTTACCACACATGCACGTCAGATGAAGCCGCTTGCTTTCTCATACCCAACTTTCATATTTTGGTTTTATGTTTGACCAACATCTAAGGGTATATAAGAACAGGATTCAAACTAACAAATTGCTGTCATATATGGTTTGTTGGGCTTTATGTCCTAATAACATCTATAGTCATATCAGGACTGGCCTGTCATATACATTGGCATTTTGTGAGCGTTAATCGGTGAATACCAAAAATCACGGAAATCCGTGAAATCACGGTGATCTTTCCTCCCTGACTCACTGACTCGCACACTGACTCACTCAATGACACACACACACATTCTCATTCACTCACACACTCATACTCACTCACACTCTCAAACTCTCACTCACACTCACTCTTCTCCCACCTTCCCCCCCCCCCCCCCCAAACACACACAGTTCCCATGCTCTACCAAGGCGGCTCTCTGCTCGGTGCTCACCCTCTTCTCGTGGTTCGGTATGATGCAGCGGACAAAGTTGGGGCTTGTGTTGTTGAGTGTCTGCATGAGACGCTGCAGCTGCTCCTTGTACAGCTGCCCCACCGTGCGGAACATGCCTTTGCGCGTGCGTGCGCCGAACGACGTCTCATTCGCCTGCGCTGCGCCCATTCCTACTATCTCGGCGGCTGTGAGACGGTGAACGCACACATTACTCACATCAGTAGACGGCCTTTTCTCAATCAATCAATCAATACGTAAAGTTGCATAGCCCAATGGTTTTGAATTGCTGCCATAGTTTTGAAATAAATATATTAGGCTAATGTTATAATCCACTTTTCTTCAGTGTGAAATTATTATTGCTATTATTAGTTATTATTATTATTACAATAATAAAAATAAAGAATTAATTAAAAGATATACATAGAACTTTTTTTTAAATAAAAAAATATAAAGAATATAAAGAATAATAATAAAAAGCTAACTTTGCAGATATTTGAAGTGAAAACATACCAAATTAATTTTGGCATGCACATCTGAATGATGGGCTTCACCAGTAACAGGTTAAATTGATGTAGTATTCTCTTAAATACAGCAATAGATGCTTATTTAGGGCACCAGTATGGAAATGGATATACAGGATCAAATATAGTATTTTGGTATTGAAAATGTAATGATTTCATCAGGCTATGCAACTTAAAAAATATATCACCACATGTGTGAAATGTCTGTATGGAGCTGATCAATCTGCAGTTACTAAATTATTTCTCCTATTTTTTCTTCTATCCCCCCTTTTTTATTTGAAAAAGGCTCGCATCATACCATCAACAGGTCTATACGATCAACAGTTCTATACGATCAACAGATCTATACGATCAATAATCAGCTACAGTTTTCAAAATGTAGTAAGGTAGGTACGAGTCTCATACTCACAGCCTCACCCAGTAACTAATAACCTTTTTTTCTTTAAAAAAAAATCATAGTTGGTTTTTATCCCCCTTTCCCTACATTTAAATATTTAGTTTAAATGAAGGACTCTGTAGCCGAACCATTGCAGTTCCCAGGCCATCCAAGATGGCGACCACAGCCAGCCAGGCCTAAGTCACATCAATCAAAGCCCGCGTGTATAGCAAAAATCACCCCAAGTGATTAAAGACAATGCCATCGCCAGCTTTTTTGGGGGCGGTTGTTCCCACCAGTAAGATTGCCGATATTCACCATCGTTATGAGAACAGGTATTGGGTGTAGGCGTAGGCAGTATGAACCTAAACAGAACAAGGGATGCGATTAATTAAAAACAGCCTAGACGCACAAAGTAGAAAACATCCCTTATAAAATATATGGTATATGTATACATATAAAACATATTATACATAACCTGTTATATATATCATAAATAACATATATATGTTATACATAACATAAATATGTTATACATAACATATATATTATACATAACATATATATATATATAACATTATGTTACATATAATATATACGCTATATATAATATATATGCTATATATAATATAGATATGATCATATATATCCGCTATATATCATATATACGCTATATAATATATATACGTTATATAATATATATTCTATATATAATATAGACGCTATATACCATATATACGATATATAATGTATACGCTATATAGTATATATACACTATATAATATATATATGCTATATAATATATATGCTATATAATTTATATGCTATATATAATATATACACTATATATATAATATATATGCTATACAAAATATATACGCTATATATAATATATACGCTATATATAATATATATATGCCACATATAATATATATGCTATATATAATATGTTATATAATATATAACATACTATACATGCTATGTATTACATATATAATGTTATATATACTTTATATATAACATGTACATAGCATATATATAATATCTATAACATAATAACATGCAGTTTTGTTTTTGTTTTAAATACATATATTTTAAACTAGGACAAATATCAGCAGGCGGTTCCTTGGCTGGGATATGAACACGCATCCGTCGTTATTCTAGTGCAGCGGGGGTACTTCAGGAGATGGCGATTATAAGGGGGGGGGGGGGGCAAAAAGAACCCAACAACAACACAACAACACAACAAAACCCGGCACAAATGGAGAAGAAGCGTGGTCCATTTGGATGGGGTGAAAACGGTTTTAAAAAACTAAATAAAACTGCAACAAAATCTCAGCAGCAGTAGCAGTAGAAGCCCGGCGGGCATTCACAGTGCATGCACGGCGTCAGGGTGATCGGGGCCGGGGCCGGGGCCGGGCCGGGGGTTGGGACACAGCACGCTTACGTACATTTCGCCGTCTGTTTCTCCGTGCACTTGAAGTTCTGAGACTTGTTCATAGCCTTGTTCTTGGTGGTCAGAACTGGCACAAGGACTAGAATGAAGACAACTACAACGATCAGCAACGGCTACTCCTCCAGGATATGGTGGTGTTCTTAACCCAGCCTCCCTGTCTCCAAAGTAAAACTTGTTTTATTTAACGACGCCTATAGAGCACATTGATTTTTATCATCGGCTATTGGACATCAAACATATGGTGATTCTGACATATTTCTTTGGAGGAAATCCACAAACACCACATCGGCTACTCTTTCCGATAAGCAGCAAAGGGACTATTATATGCACTTTCCCAGAAACAGGACAGTACATACCACAGCCTTCGATGAACCAGTTGTGGACCACTGGTTGGAACGGAAAATAGCCCAAACTGCAAATGTGTCCACTGAGCAGGATCGATGATGACCGCCATCTTCACAGGTGGAAACTCTACTGCCTGAGTTACATCCCACTCCCTCCTCCCGGTCTCCCTCAAGCCTCCCAAAAAACCCAAAAGACAAACAAAAACAACAAAACAAAACAACTCAGCATCGACATCCATCCCAAACAGAACCCGACAGGTTTGTGACCACACTACCCACCCCAAACTACATAAGAGATATCTCAAATTAAACATTGACATCTAGCTATAACAACTAACATATCCACATAGACATCCCTTGCAGTGTGCAAAATAAACAGCATATGGCGCCTTTGAAAGTGGCGCAGCATGCATGAGGCCACATGATCACATGAGAACACATGAGTACACGCGAGTATGAGTGGGGGGCTCACCGTCTTTCCAGATGGTGCGGACGAAATCCTCCGATGCGCTCTGGAAGAGGCTGACCACGTTCTCATTGAGAGGGTCCATGTTTTTGAGCAGCCAGTCATTGCATGAGTAGTCAACCTGTAACCAGAGACACAGCTTGTACATTCCAATACAACAAGGGCCCCCCACACTTCGAACTTGTTTATTGGGGTATAAACCCTCAGTCAAGTATAGCACTGACAAAAATTGGTTTTCAAGGGAATATTATGGAAGGGGTTCATGGCCCCCCCCCCCCCACTTCTCTTAGCAGGGTCATGGGGGCCATGGGTCATGGTCAGAACCACGTGGGTTTTTTTTGTAAACATTTTTTATTCACCGAAAGTCTTTTTTGAGTGCCGAGTCACTGGTCTTTCAGCCATGCTTAACTTCAGTCATTTACACTATTTAATTACAAGAACAATCTTAAGATAATAAAATATTGTTATTACATTTAGCTAATTGTGGGGATCTGGAGGAAGTGTGCCCTATATCTTTTAAACCAACTCAATAATAATGACATTTTGAAATTCTCATAAAAAAGTCCCTTGCAATAAGATCAAGTGCAGTGTCCACTAAAAAGTACCAAGGTGCCCCTGCACGGGGTTTAGCTTAGACGTTATTTGCAACATTTTGTTCTCTCAAATAACTCATGCAATACCAACAATTACTAGCCAATTTACACGAAGAATTTCTGCCGTCCACCCCCACCCCTATTTAATACTCTTTACAGCAAGTGAGAAATTTCCATAACTTTCCTAGCCCTAAAAAAAATAAAAATAAAATAGAACCAAATTTGTAGACTTCTACGGTCCAGGAAAACACTGACCACTTCTTAATAAGTTGCATAGTCCGATGAAGCATCATATTTTCAAAACCAAAACAATTATCTAGATTTTATTCTGCACGTATTAATTATGTATTGCCACATATAAGGGAATACCGAGTCAATGTAATAGAACCTGTTACTGCAAAAGCCTATGGTGTCAGAGTTTTGGCATGCTTGCCAAAATTAATTTGACATGTTTGCACGTCAAATATCTCAAGGCACTTCAAATAAAAGTTACTTCAACCTAAACTAAGGTAGATTATAACGATCAATTTAAGATATATTTATTTAAGAAAAATGACAAACTCAACACCATCAGACTATGCAACCTTAAAGTTGCATAGTCCGATGAAAATTCAAATTTGTAAAACCAAAACAATTATCTAGATTTGATTCTACATATCTAACTTAGATACCGGTGCACTTATTAAACATTTGTCATCACACTGAAGGGAATACAGATGCAATTTAAGAGAACCGGTTACTGCAGATGCCTATGGTTTTGGCGTGCTTGCCAAAATTAATCTTGCATAGTTGTACTTCAAATATCTCCAAAGTTAACAATTAAAATTAAAGTTACTTCAAACTAAAGTATGGTAGTTTAATAGCGATCAATCTAATGTATTTATTTCAGAAAATGACAAACTCTAAACCATCGGACTCTGCAACCGTAAGACTTTCCAAAATGCAAACAAACACTTGAATAACAAAAAGATATATCCCATCACTTTAGGAACCCTTCTACGCTGGACTGGTCACATGGGCAGATCACGTGGGCAGATCACGTGGGCAGGTCACGTGGGCTAGTCACGTGAACTATTCAGGAAGGCCTACCTTTCCTGCGTAGTGGATGAGGCTAAAGCTGGCCTTCTCGCGGAAGTCGGGCTTCTGGAACTTCGGGTGGGTGGAGTGCTGCGCAGTCAGTTTATCCAACAGCGTCTTGTCCGTTGCTTTCGGGAACCAGCACTCTTCGTCAACGAGGGCGAAGATTCCCAGCGGCTGTGGGAGCGGACGCACACAATCCGTTAGTAAAAAAAAAATAAAAAAAATACATATACAACATTTTTTAAACAAATATTTAGTTAAAAAGGAGGAACAAAAAGTGTGGAGCAAAGGGCGGAGTTGGGGGGGCGGGGGGGGAAAGAAAACCATGGCATTTCGTTAACGTGGTCACCATTATAAAAGGAGCATTTCCACTTCTGTTTATCTTTCGCAGAGGGAAATCCCATTTAAACAGGGAAATTATTATTTAAAAACGAATTACAGCTTTCTCATCTGAGCATCACAATATGTTCGTTGTAAGAAAATAACATCCACCCTACTGACCTTTTAATAACATTTATTTTATTTTAAGCAGCATGCATTGCTTTATACTGGGTCGACTTTGGATAGTAAGGGTCGTACAACTAGTTCTTTTGTGTTCTGTTTTGCGAACTGCCCTCGTGAATAACACAGATAGATCCTGACTAATTGCATTTGTAGAAGTTGTCAAGTGACGTTGTTAGTGCTACCTTACACGATTGCTTGTCAGTATTTAGTCATGAGGCATGCTTGTACCAGGATGCTTGCACCAAAGACGAATTACTGTAAGGCCTGCCACGTGAAGCATTTAGGGCAAAGCAATAAGTTTCACCATTCGTTGGTTGGGAATCTTTCGTTCTGGCAACATCTCACGTCATATCAGAACGCGTACGGCCTTGTAGCAGTGCGCACTCATGGCAACTTCATAGTGCTACTCCACTGGTAGATCAGGCCACCAGCACCATGTCCTGATATCACACTCAGTCACATTATCTTGACACTAAGCCAAATAGTCCTTGCCCTATCCTAATAATGCCAAGCGCCTGGCTAGGAGGCGACAAGTATAAATTATGAAGTCATTGGTTTGACTCGGCCATGGTTCGAACACATGGGTTCGAATCCCACAATCTATCAAAACGCGAGAGTGATGCTCAACTCATTCGGCCATCCCGTCTGGTCTTCACCAAATGAGAAATCTTGTAGAGCTTCACATATACGATATACACTACACAGCATTTTACATTAAACCAAACTAAACTAAACTTTCTTATTTTAGCCAGTCAAGGTGGACTTCTCCTCTGGTCATGGTAACAAAATTGCACTGTCCTTCGATTCCAGCCGGCAGCCATCTTTGATTTCAGAATACAAGTGTTCCAAGATACAGACGCTGGGACCCAGCATGCAAGTAATCAGGCTGGCCCTGCTAGGATGGGGTGGAAGCACACTGCACCAATCCAGAAAACTGTGGCAGTTTACAGTGTACAGCGAGCATACAGTGGTAGGATGGAGTGGAAGCACACTGCACCAATCCAGAAAACTGTGGCAGTTTACACAGTGTACAGCGGGCATACACAGTGGTAGCGCATCCCTGCTAGGATGGAGTGGAAGCACACTGCATCAATCCAGAAAACTGTTGCAGTGTACACAGTGTACAGCGGGCATACACAGTGGTAGCGCATCCCTGCTAGGATGGAGTGGAAGCACACTGCACCAATCCAGAAAACTGTTGCAGTGTACACAGGGCATACACAGTGCTAGCGCATCCCTGTTAGGATGGGGTGGAAGCACACTGCAGTAGCGCATCCCTGTTAGGATGGGGTGGAAGCACACTGCATCAATCCAGAAAACTGTTGCAGTGTACACAGTGTACAGCGGGCATACACAGTGGCACTGGTAGCGCATCCCTGCTAGGATGGAGTGGAAGCACACTGCATCAATCCAGAAAACTGTTGCAGTGTACACGGTGTACAGCAGGCATACACAGTGGTAGCGCAAAGTTTACATTTGTCATTCGCTGGTGGATGAGCAGCAGCAGAGCAGTATGCCTAGCTGCTTGTAGGAGGGGTTCTTGTTACCATAGTTACTAATCTAGACAATGTGTGCGAGACCAGTCAGTATTCTGTAGTTTACGCTATCAGACGGTGCACGCATAACAGGAAGTGGTATTCTATCTAATGTAAAAGTTCCTAGAAGAATTGCAAGAACCCTAACAAGAATGGTCATTAAGAACCAAAAGGAGTTTAAAGTACAGGGATAGGGCTGGGAGGGGAGCACCAAACCCAACATTCAGCACGTCAGCTGAAGCTGCGACCCGGGTCGCATCTTCATTCGTTCCTGAAGGGCCAGTGGACAGTAACTTTGAATACCCGTATTAGCCCATCATGGCCTCGTCTCGGTAAAGGAGTCAATTCAGTGTAGACGCATTAATTACCATGAGCCAGACGCAGCGCGATTTGTGGGATCATCTCACCAGTGATCCACTAGCTATGGCAGTGGTGCCAGCTAACAGCAAAACTACGGAAGTATGCAAGAGTGCAGAACTTAATTGCTTTACCGTAAAACATTAGCAATGGCTGGTCATACGCTAATTAAATAATCTTGGCGAATTCATCGAAGGTGCTGCTACATTCTCAAACTGCACTAAACAAATTGTCACCAAGGTCAACTTGGCTCAATGCACTCTTATGCAAACGTACACGTTATATATATATTTTTTTTAATTAAAAAGAGCTCTAGTGTGTACTATTTTTAAACGAAACACTCACGCATTGCCATGCAACTTTTTCCATAGTCCAAAAGGACAATGTATATAGTTCACTGGATATAAGATCAACCGGAAGTTGAACAGTTGCTTTGGTAACATGTGTAATAGACGGGAAGAACTCCCTGTGTGAGACACGGAGTGTGGGGGTATGGTTGGGGGGGGGGGGGGGGGGGGGGTCGTGACTGCATGAGAGGATGCTGACAGGAGTGGGTGAACCAGAATTAACAATTTTAGATTTAATGCCATTTTAATTATATAAACTTATGTCTTATAATCAATATTTTAAAAGTACACTAAAACCTCGTCCGCAAATAAAAATCTCCGTGTAGGCATTTCAATTTTAAAAATAAATATGAATATAAATAAAAACAAAGAAACGCACAAAGTATGGGGCAGTTAACACTGAACAAGTAAAACATTGTCAAATTTTTATATTTTGGTAGATTCGATTTGCTCTCACGGGCCTCATTTGGGCCACATTTTGAAAGTCAATCCTGCACGAGCATAAATCATATCTAAACGTAGTTGCATTTTCCTATTATGAAGCATTTAATTTAAACGAATTTTTGTTGTTACAGTTCGGCAGGCACCCTTTCTTTGTAAAGCTTTCTCAACAACACATTGCACGTTGACTGACAAAACATACAAAACAGACAAAACAGGAAGACAGACAAAACAGACAAAACAGCCGAACGTCAGAGGGAGGGGCGGTGCATGTAGTGTCGATGGGTGTGTGAAGCTTCCTGGTGGAGGCAGGTGTGCAAGTGTTAAGACTCTCGAGTTGTGTAAATGTGGGGTTTTAAGGCTCTCAAGTTGTGTAAATGTGGGGGTTATAAGGCTCTCGAGTTGTGTAGATGTGGGGGGTTTTAAGGCTCCCAAGTTGTGTAAATGTGGGGGTTTTAAGGCTCCCAAGTTGTGTAAATGTGGGGGTTTTAAGGCTCCCAAGTTGTGTAAATGTGGGGGTTTTAAGGCTCCCAAGTTGTGTAAATGTGGGGATTTTAAGGCTCCCAAGTTGTGTAAATGTGAGGGTTTTAAGGCTCCCAAGTTGTGTAAATGTGGGGGTTTTAAGGCTCCCAAGTTGTGTAAATGTAAATGTGGGGATTTTAAGGCGTTCATGTTCATGTTTAAAGCTCTCAAATTGTGTAAATGTGGGGATTTTAAGGCTCTCTAGTTGTGTAAATGTGGGGGTTTTAAGGCTCTCTAGTTGTGTAAATGTGGGGGTTTTAAGGCTCTCTAGTTGTGTAAATGTGGGGGTTTTAAGGCTCTCAGGTTGAGTAAATGTGGGGTTTTATGGCTCTCGAGTTGTGTAAATGTGGGTTTTAAGGATCTCGAGTTGTGTAAATGTGGGGGGATTTAAAGCTCCCAAGTTGTGTAATTGTGGGGATTTTAAGGCTTTCGTGTTGTGTATACATGGGGGTTTTAAAGCTCTCAAATTGTGTAAATGTGGGGGTTTTAATGCTCTCGAGTCATGTAAATGTGGGGGTTTTAAGACTAGTTGTGTAAATGTGGGGGTTTTAATGCTCTCGAGTTGTGTAAATGTGGGGGTTTTAAGACTCTCTAGTTGTGTAAATGTGGGTTTTAAGGCTCTTGAGGTGTGTAAATGTGTGGGTTTTAAGGCTCTTGAGGTGTCTAAATGTGGGGGTTTTAAGGCTCAAGTTGTGTAAATGTGGGGGTTTTAAGGCTCGAGTTGTGTAAATGTGGGGGTTTTAAGGCTCAGGTTGTGTAAATTTGGGGTATAAGGCTCTCGAGTTGCGTAAATGTGCGGGTTTTAAGGCTCTCAGGTTGTGTAAATGTGGTTTTTAAGGCTCTCGAGGTGTGTAAATGTGTGGGTTTTAAGGCTCTCGAGTTGTGTAAATGTTGAGAGTTCTGAGGCTTTCAAGATGTGTAAACATTGAGAGTTAAGGCGCTTGACATGTGCAAATATGACAATTTTAAGGCTGGAGACGCATAAATGCTTTTAAATTCTGGAAGTGTGGAAGTGTGGAAGTTTTTTTGTTTGTTCAAAGAGTCGAGATTTATATTGTAAATTTGAGTCTTACGGCTCTTGAGATGTGTAAGTGTGCCCGCTTTAAGGCGAGATGTGTACGTGTTGCAATTTTAAGGCTCTCAAGTTGTGTAAAAGTGTAAATGAGTAATGCAGTTTTAAGGTTTCAAGACCTAATCCCCAATTCCGTGAACCGGACGGTGTTACCTGTTTAAAGCTTACATCTACAGACAAGCAATAACAGACTTCTCATCAACAATCTGGTGAACAACTAATACTTTACATAACCTGCTTTTTTTTAAACCTTACTTTCTGCAAAGATACAATAAGGAATATAGAGTGTTAGCATTCAGTTAATGCGATTTATGATGTTTAAAAACACTAACTAGTTCATCTTTTTTTTAAACTAATAATTCTTAAAACTAAGTGAATAGCATTTGTTGATGGTTAAGTAGAATGCTATATTGTCTTTAGAAATGTGCTATTCTAAGAACATAATTGTTTTACTTTGACAAATGTACATTTTTGTTAGTTTAAACACAAACGTTAGTTGTTTTTCTTAATGGAAAATATTTCACATTGAAACTACTAAAGATGGTAAATAGCTTTAGTCCTTATTAAATACTTAAATATATATTTAAGAAATGGCACCGGTTTACTAGAATTAGCAATATATATGGACGGAAACAAAAATAAACGCCCTTCGTTTTCCGGTGCCTCACCAGTAAACCATTTGCATACACTGCAAGATATGTTTAAGAATTTCATAATAACCAAGTTCCTCTTCACTGGAAATACTTGACGGTCATTAGTTATGATATTCCACTCATTCGTTTGTTTAACGACCCCCCAGCACAAAAGGTAGACATCAGCTATTCGGGGGGTCATACGATGGATTAAACATATTGAACTAAAAAATTACATTTTAAACAGGTCAAATAGAGCACAGAAATTTCTGTCAAAAGAGCATACAACTGTGGTAAAATCACATGTGGTAAGCCTATATGATAAATAAAATTAACAGTAAAAAATTGTTCAATTAAGTTTAAAATGGAAAATGAACTTTTGTTAAAAACTATTTCCCTCAAAAATGTTAAAGTGAGTTGCAGATGTAATCGGAACGACTTCATCACACCCTCATTTCGAAAAACATCATCTCTAAACTTGCTATAGGTGAGGACATCGCTCCAAAATGTGACGCACTGTCAGTATACACCGGTAGTGCTCACACTGAGGTATTCCGCTCATCCACTCAATAAGTAGTAGTATAGAAATCAGTACACTTTGAATAAAACTGTCTAAACAGGATTCTCAGTGGGATAGCCTGAAACTAAAATTGTCATTGCTTAAAAAATCATTTAAAAGACAGAAAAGGAAGATGGTAAATGGAAGCACATAAACATGGCCTACAGACGCGCCCACCATCGACAACCTAGAACCTAGGTACCTGTTGCTTATGTCAAAGTCCAGACAGACCTTTACACTATACACTTATTATACTATTTATTACACATATCACACATACATATATTATATCAACCACAGGGGCAGACATAATATACACAGAGAAACATACTCGTAATAAATACATATAACAAGAATATAGCGATCCTTCTCAAAAACTGTGTACCACATATTTCGTTTCCACTCTACATTTTGTTGGAGGGTGGCAAGTCAAATAGTTATTGTAGACTGTGTATTAAGTATGTTAGCAATGCTACATGTATTTAATCTATCCCACACAATGTATCCAAAATATGTTCATGATCTTGTGATAAAGTGAAAATTTGCTTATCAACACCATATACCCAAATGTTTTTAAAAACTTTTTTTCTTGTAAGACAAAATCTTTTTTACTTAATAAAACTTCTTGTAAGACAAAATCTTTTTTACTTAATAAAACCTTGCTTGAATTTGTTGTGCATGCCTAAATGATGCTATGGATGTTACACAGTTAATTTTAATGGCTTTCTCAATTTGCACAAGATCAAAATAGAAAAGTTGGGGAAAAGAATTCAACTGTGACATGCACACCCTTCATACGAACAAGGATTCGGTTATCACTTCGAATGCTTTCTACTATTATTCGGAAACGATTTCACTTTTAGTTTCCATGTCACAACGGTGGTACACAAGTTTCTGAGAATGACCCACATACGATATAAAAATCCATTTTGACTTTGAGAACAAACAACATGTACCTTTTCGAGGAGGTCGATGGTGGGCTGCAAGTCGAGCCCGAAGTCGATGAAGGTCCACTCGATGCCCTCCCGCTGGTACTCCTCCTGCTCCAGGATGAACATGGTGTGGTTGAACAGCTGCTGCAGCTTCTCGTTCGTGTAGTTGATGCAGAGCTGCTCGAACGAGTTCATCTGAAAGTATGTCAAGAACGCACCGTCACAATGTGGTGTTCTCTGTGGCGGAGTGGTTAGAGTGTCTGACTTTTTTCTAGGTCAGACTCCTAATCTGAGGGTCGGTGGTTCGATTCCCCTTGCCCCCAGCTCTGCCAATTTGGATTTCCACCGCTGTGTATAACTTACAGCGTCATCAAAGGCCAGTTGCTCTCATACCATGTCTATGTGGTGTGGGAGGTTAAAAATCCCTTGGGTCGGTAAAAGTGTAGGCTCGGGCTTTCTATCGACCAGCAGTGGAATGAGGAAGACCAGTCGTCTATGACTGAAATTTCCCCTGCTTAAACAACTAATGGACCAAAAAAAAAAACTTGGCTTATATATACATATATCTATCTGCCGCTTTCCCTCAATCAATTAGACCTGAACTATCGTATTCTCCTGGGTTAACGCCCATGTGTGGGTTAATGCCTACCCCCCACTTGGCCAATATTTCATGAACGCCCACTCCTAAAATGTGCATGTGCGGGTAAACGCCCACCCCCGCTTCAGTGATTTGCCAATTTAAACGCCCAGGGTGTTAGCCGCAAGAATACGGTAGTTACACAAGTGATTCTGAAAAAGGAATTGTTGCATTATAAACAGACATCATTCAGTGCAAGCAGCGGATGAATTGTAATTATTAAGACATTTTAAAACCTGGCAAAGAGATCATTTAAAAATAAATGTAAAATATTTACAGTAAGACTTTCGAAATTAATAAGACTCGCCATCTTTAAGTTTTCTCATAACCTAAATAAAAATATTATTTATACATGTAATGTATATACATTTGTGTATATTATATATTATATATTACATACATATTAATACATATATATAATTATATATAATTCAGGGATGAAAGTGGTCTCTGGGAAAAAAAGCGGAAATGCTGATATTCTCCCATAGGCTTAGCATTGTCAGGGAATACCTGAAAATTCCCGGAAGTCGGGTTTCATACATATTGGTATACGCTGATAGTGCTGCAGCATTTGAAGCATGTATTAGTAGTATACGCTAATAGTGCTGCGCCGTTTAAAGCACATATCGGTATAAGCTGATAGTGCTGTGACGTTAGAAGCACGTGTTAGTAGTATACGCTGCTAGTGCTGCGGCGTTTGCACCACATATTAGTATACGCTGATGGTGCTGCAGCGTGAAATAACGTATTGGTTGGTTGGTTGTTGGAGTTTTACGTCCTGGCAACATCTAAGGTCATATCAGGAAGGGCGCAACGTATTAGTATACACTTATAACTACAGGAAAAATCCAGGAAATCCGCGAAATCGCAGAGATCTTTCATCCCTGCATCGTAGTGTAAAACCTATTATGCCTTTGCACCGTGGCATTTGGGAATCCCATACACACATTTGTTTATGAATAAAGCGATAACTTTCAAACTGCACAGTACAAGATATAAACACTCACGGAGAGGGACCCTTAGATAACATACCTGGAAGATTTCAAATCCGGCGATGTCCAGGATGCCAATGAATGAGGCACCCTGACGCTTGGTGCGGTCCAGCGACTTGTTGATGCGCGCCACCAGCCACTTGAACATTCGCTCGTAGATGGCCTTGGAGATGGCCTGCACATTGTACTCGACCTGAACAATCACCAAAGTAACAGCAATTAATATGTATTAACTTGAAATTTATTTTTTCTACTTTGGAAACATTATTTCTATTTTTTCTTGTTCTTACAAAACTATAAATTATATGAATACTGAACTGAAAGCATGTGAGCAGCTTTATTGCAAATTTGGGGGAAAGACCAAATTCAAACTGCCATAGATTACATTAATTTGGTAAATAAAAGGAACACAGCAACTGTCATTATTTCTGATATTCATGTTTGACTCTGTGTAAGCTTGAGCTGCACCCAACATAGCAGCACTATATACGCGAATACACTCAGAACACCAGATAACGTCCCCAGTCGCTTCTTAGCGCCCACCCGTCACGTCTTGGGTGAAGTATTAAAAACCTCATGCATAGCCCCTGCCCTCCCTCCAAACACACATACAGCATCATACTGCGCAGCTTTTACAGATATCTATAATGTTGGTAGTCATACGACAACTAATATAAAGGTCATTCTCAGAAACTGTACCTCATATTTGGTTTCCTCATTACATTGTTAAGGATTAAGCCTTTTTTGTGTTTGTGGAGGGTGGGTGTGGGTGGGTGTGGGGGGAGAAAATGTGAGAATTTGCATATCGACACCGTGCATCTCTACCCAAACATTTTTTGCGACTTTTTTCTTGGAAGACAATCTTTTTGCTGAACTGTAATCAATCAAATGTTGTTTGAATTTGTTGTGTTAAAATGTTATGGGTGTCTTAAAATGTTATAAAAGGATCAAAATAAAAAATTGAGAGAAAAAAGAAGAGTTAAACTCTGACATATGCACAACATGTAAACCTTCATATGAATATGGATTCTGCTATTATTTGGAATGTTTTCTGCTATTTGGAATGTTTTCACTTTTTCTTTCGACCACAAATGTGGTACACAACGACCCACACCACTTAGTTTCACCTGCGTCACCAAATCTGGCCCCTGTACCAACCTCCCCCCCCCCCACACCCGCACCCCCCCCCCCACACCCCGCACTGCCTCTAAACCACAATTCGTCAATCTCCACTCACACCAAAACAACTATTCCCTTCCCTTACCTCCCACACCCACACAGACACCCACTGTAGACCATCCATCAACCCACCCTACCACCAAAGGAAGGCTGAATAGATGGTTGCCAACGTAAACGGGGAACCAATTACCTAATTGGCGGTTTGTCTGGGTATAGTAGTTAGAAAATGTTAGAGTAAACAAACATTTGACAACCAACCAGAAAAACAACCCGCAAACCAATCTGAGAGAGTTAGCAGTTAATAGTGCTGCCCTTCCAACTTTTGTTTTTGTTTTTATGAGGCCAACAATCAATTTGGAGAGGGCAGGTTAAACCATCTTTTCCTCCCTCAAGGTAGGTCATTCACTTATTTGGTATGATGCAGCTCGGCAGGAGAGGGGTGAATGGGACGGGACGGGACACGACGCGACCGGACGGGGGGGGGGGGGTGAAAGGAAGGGAAAGGAAAGAGGGAAAAGGAAGGGAAATGGAATGGAAATGGAAGGGAAAGGGAAGGGAAAGAGAAATGGAAGGAACATGGAAGGGAAGGGAAAAGAAGGGAAAGGGAAGGAACGGGAAAGGAAGGGAAAAGGAAGGGAAATGGAAGGGAACGGGAAGGGAAAAGGAAGGGAACTGGAAGGGAAAGGAAAGGGGAAAGGGAAAGGAAGGGAATGGAAATGAAAGGGAACGGGAAAAGGAAGGGAACGGGAAGCGAAAGGGAAGAGGAAGGGAAAGGAAAGGGAAAGGGAAGGGAAAAGGAAGTGAAGGGAAAGGATGGGGAAAGGAAGGGGAAAGGAAGGGAAAAGGAGGAAAATGGAAGGGAAAGGGAGGGGAAGGGAGGGAAAGGGAAGGGAAAAGGAAGGGAAAAGGAAGGGAAAAGGAAGGGAAAAGGAAGGGAACAGGCAGGGAAAGGGAAGGGGAAAGGAAGGGAAAAGGAAGGGAAAGGAAACGGAAAAGTAAGGAGGGAGAACGATAAGGAAATGGGGAAGAGCAACTGAAAGGGGAAAGGAAAAGGGGAAAGGAAGGGGAGGGGGAGTGAGCTGTTGAGTAATACTAACGCCCTTAGAGATAAATTTGCAAAGTGACAACAACAAAAAAGGCTGATAAGTAACTCCAGTCGGGGCGTGACGTCAATGGCGATGATAGCAAATAGATTAGCGGGAAACGGGGAGCTTATGGGGAGGGGGTCCCCCACTGCCCGCCCCGCCCCAAATACCCATCTATTCCCCTGTGCGCATCCTCCCCCCCCCCCCCCCACCCCCCAAAAAAACTAAAACTACCCCACATCCTCCATCATACGCAGTCGACTACCGTAATCACTGGTGTACAATGTGCCCACAACCTGACATGACGACCACGTGTAAAAAGGCTTGCACAATTGCCCGCTTTAAAACCACAGCATGTGGCACGTAAAAGGATGTGATTCACATTAGAAAGTAAAGATATCCATACAAATATTTGTCCCGTGTGCATTATTTGAAGGTCCCACCTTTTTCTTTTTCCTAAATCGCCCTCGCCAACCCTCCCAAAAATGCCTTTTTTTCTCTTTTTTTCTTCCAATCATCATCGTGTGTGAAATATTTACCACAGATCAGAGACGCAGTTCTAGTATCTGAGCCACGCTGACACTCACCCTAACCCCCCAAGGAGATTCCCTCCGTCACCCCACCTCAGGAGCACCTGGACAACTTTGTCAGCCATCAAGTCCCGCCAGCTTTGGTTTTTTTGTGTAAAGCAAAAGAAATGCACGCACATTTTGTACTGTTGCTATTTCCGATGCACCCCCCCCCCCTCACATCCTCTACTGCAACACCTCTTCCGATCCCCCCCATCGTCCATTTCTCCCCCCCCCCCACCACCACCTCCACTTCCCCCACCACCACCACAGACAGGGGTGGTGGAGTGGAGAGGGGAGAGGGGAGAGGGGAGAAGGGAGAGGGGAGAATGGAGGAGAAGAGAAGAGAGAAGAGAGAGGAGAGAGGAGAGAGGAAAGAGGAAAGACGAAACAGGGGAGAGGGGAGAGGGGAGAGGGGAGAGGGGAGAGGGGAGAGAGGAGAGAGGAGAGAGGAGAGGGGAGAGGGGAGAGAGGAGAGAGGAGAGAGGAGAGGAGAGGAGAGGGGAGAGGGGAGAGAGGAGAGGGGAGGGGAGAGGGGAAAGGTACCTGTTCAGAGTTAATCGGCTTCCGGAGAATTATACTTGTATAATGGCTTATACAGCACATTTAAACTTGCAATTGCCTAATTACAGTAAAACCTCTGTAACCGACCACCTCTGTAGAGCGATCACTCTCCTATATCGATCGCTTTATTCGTGTCCCAAATGATCGGTCATACAATACCATGGTAACAATAAAAAAAAAAACTTCATGAACCGATCACCTCCCTAAATGGACCATTTAAAGTAGATCCCGTGGTCGGTCGATTTAGAGAGGTTTTACTGTATTTACATCACATATAAACTAGCAATTGCCTAACTCGGGCTTAACATTATTTCTTAGATGACTTCGTCAGGGTGCATGGGTTTATTTTGGTGTTTTGAGCTGCATTATTAAGCTAAATCATTTTCACATATTACCTTCTTTTTAAAAAAATGATTTAAAAGAATAAAAGAATACTAAATCCTCCCACGTGTCTCGCATACACAATAAGCATGTACACCTGGTGTCACCCTGAGAGTATGTACCTGGTCCTTGGTCTGCGACTTGGTGACGTAGTCGCGGCCCACCTTGATACGCGGCTTGAGGAAGGCCCTGGTCAGCTCGGTGACGGGCACCCCGAGCAGGTGACACGCCTTCTGCGCAACTACACACAAAGCCACAAGGCGCTGTCAACTTCTTCAACATTACCAACACAGTGTCAACTTCTACAACACCACCGCATTAACTTCCACTATTGCTTCACCACAATCAGAGAGAAAGACACTCAATTGTTAATTATTAATTAATGCTTTTTAGTTTCTACCATACATGAGAATGACCTGACAACAAATATCACCAGGAAAATATTTTATGAATTTTTAGGACTTCTAAAGTGATCGAAGGTCAGAATAGCCGTCAATTTTGACCATAAATCATGCAGATAAAATATTCGGAATTCTGGATAAATCCTGAAGATTCTTATCTATGGTTTCTATCTTCTTTGTTTTAAAGCTGCATAATCCGATGGGTTTGATTTTCTGTAATTTTTCTGAGATAAATATATTAAATTGATTGTTATAATCTACCTTACTTTAGTTTGAAGTAACTTTTATTTTAAATGGCTAACTTTTGAAATATTTGAAGTGGAAACATGTCAAATTAGTTTTGGCAAGCACGCCAAAACTCTGGCACCATAGGCTTCTGCAGTAACAGGTTCTATTAAATTGACTCTGTATATCCCCTCCTGTGTGACAAGAAATGCTTAATAAGTGCATCAGTGTGTAAGATCAAGTTTAGATAATTGTCTTGGTTTTGAAAATGTAATATTTTATCGGACTATGCAGCTTTAAAAGATGAAATATATTAGGTTGATTATAATCTACTTTAGTTAACAGTAACTTATATTAAATGGTTCACTTTTGAGGTATCTGAAGAATCAAAATGGTAAATTAATTTTGATGCACACCAAAATACTGGATATAGGCTATATTTACCCACTTTCGAGCCTAGTAAGTGAGGTAGCACCGATGCACAAAATTGCAATAAATGTATCAAGTGAACCAATATCTAAGTAGGATTAAATTTAGGTAAGTGCTTCGGTTTGAAAAAATGTTAATACTTTAATCGGATAATACATCCGTAAACTATTAACATATCTAGGATTCAACATTTGACATTCAACCATATTCGCTATGTGGGCTAGTGATACTTAAACAACGAGTTATTTAGTAGTACGTCATAAACAGGTATCAGGATGTATGCGGCAACTCGCATCTCCGGTGGTCACCTGCATCTAGGTATTTACCAGGCTCAGCTTTGCTCAGATAAAAGATTCACCCCATACTTGCAGTAGGGGTGAAAACCAACCCATTAGAAACTGGTGAAAAATATCTACATGCTGGGTAAATGAAATGAGCAGATAAATTCTTAATTTAAGAAGCAAAATATATTCTTCATATATATCTTCATATCCACTCACTACTTTTGATTTAAAAAATATAATAACACGTGTAGTTTAATGGACTTTAAAAGTGAAATTGACGGCATTCTATGGTCGCCATCTTTTCTGTTTACATTCTCTCTTTTCACCAACTCTGTGCTGATATAAGTAGCCATTTGATACTGGAACCAGGAATTCTACTTCCTGTTCCATACTAAAGCAGTTCTTGCCAGTATTTAGACTACGTTGCCATTTACCCCGACAGCAAGTATGGGGTGATCTTTTATCTAAGCGTTGCTTAGACTGTGGTGACCGAGCGAGAGGTGGTTAATGGAATAAACGTAACTAAACCGCATGCTGGCAGTTTGTGCACACTTACTCGTGTTGTCAGGCAGAGTGGCCTGGTCTGCGTTTCGCTCCTGTCTGAACTGCATGTTGCCGAAGAGCAGGACGGCACTTAGCGTCCTGTGGATGCCTGATTTAATCATAAAACATAACAGTTAGTGTCCTGTAGCATCATCGGTAGGTATACAACCCAATATATATTTTGTTACCCCCCCCCCCCCCACCCCACCAACAAAAAACCGCAGCCGCACTTAATAATTTATAATCTCGTGTTTTGAATGGTATTTTTAAAAGTACATTTTAATGTAACCAAACCATTTTAAAATTTAACCGTAACTTCTATTTCCAAATAAATCTCCAAAAGAAATTGTCACGAATACTCAAATGCTTATTTCCATAATTGACCTTAATTTCAACAGTCAGAGGATTCTGATAGGCAATGAACAGTAACTGTAATGGGTGGCCCTGGCATTGGTTAGCAAGAAAATTAACAAAACAGTAATTTGTGAATAAACTTTAAATTGTAAATAAATTAAAGTTGGCTGTGTCTGCGAAGAAGACATGTGAAAGCTTGCCTCGATGTCAGAAGCAAGGGGGACGCTACAGATCTGAATAGGTTAAGGGCCTGTCACACTACGACGTATAGCCTCAAAGTGCGCCAACGTATTTGATTTTCGACCAACACATCGGCGTACATTACTTGTATATTGGGCATACGGTGTATACATTCTGGATACGTCGACATGCGTCGAGGCTCTGAAAAAATTGTGTGCATGCTCAAAATATTCAACGTGTGTCGCCTTTTGGCTCGTACGTTGAACGTATGCTGCGTGTAGGTTTTGGGATACATATGCATACCTTAGGGATACGTTGCTGCACATTAGCCATACGTTCAGCCGGTGGGAACGTGCAGTCAGCGTACAGTCTGCGCACTGACAATGGATGCATTAGGTATTCCTAACATACTTCGAACATATGCCTGCCGTATCTCCAGCATATTTAACGTATACGCCGTACTTCTAGCGATGGACTAACATAAGTAATGTTGGTCAGCGTTTTGCAAATGTTTTGCAAACATTTTATGAGGCACATGACAGCTCTCATACGCTAGCAACATGTCAGAGACACGTTCTGCATACGCTACGTTCTTTGTATATACGTTGTGTATACGCCCATTTTTACCCCCCACCGCTGAAAAGTTTGACGAATGCCGACTTACTGGCCAATTTTCTAACGTTGAGCACGCGCTGATGCCGTACACTGTAGTGTGACAGGGCCTTTACCTATCACTTCTATCATTTATCGACACAGTTTGGCACACTATAAAACCAGCACCTGGTATTCCCAGGTTATCACCCATCGAGGTACAAACAAGTGCTTCTGTGGTGGGATAATAACTGGGTTTGCCACGTGATATTGGGCATATATGCAGCTTCCGGTGCTGCTTGATTAGTTCTGGGAGTCGCCACTAGCCGGATTTGGCGCTCCTTCGGTTCCATTAGCGTTACCGCTGCAGTGGGTTAGGGGGGGGGGGGGGGGGCGCCACCTGTTGGTATAGGGCTCATACCCATTTTGACATCAAATTCCAGGTTTTTCCAAGACTTTTCCAGTCTAAAATTCCAGGACGTTTTAAAGACCTGTATTAAATTAGAGTGCCCCGAATTTTCAAGGATTTTCAAGAATCTTTAGACAAATTCTAGGACTTTACAGGTTTTCAAGGACCCAGACGAACCCTGCGGTATACTTCTTCACTTGTACTAGCCTTAAGCAGTGTGTGTACAACCCCCCCCCCCCCCCCCCCCCCCCCCCCCCCCCCCCCCCCCACCCATCCTGCCCCAGCGGCTGCTGCCACCCCTACACCTCATCACTTGCTAAAAGTCTTTACCGGTTATCAAAGAACACGCTTACAAAATGCCTCCACTCACAGTCCTGTTCGTCCTTGGTGATGCCCATGATGTTCATGGCGTTCCGCAGCAGCTTGTACTGTTCCGGGTCTTCAGCGTTCGGGAGCGGCACATTTCCATGCGTCAAGTATTTATAATTCCCTATGTCGTCAAGCAGGTAGTTTTCTGCAATGTCACAAGAACACACCATCAGACAAAGATTCTTTGTAAGGTAACGGAGAGGGCATGGGTGGGAGATGCTCTAAAATTAATAGAATCCCACCCTGGATTACAGACCGAAGTGCATAAAATTATATATATGAGCCTGTCTCAAAAGGTGATAACTCTTCTTTTTTTTGTCCATTGTAACGATTGACACAAAACAGCACAGAAACAGTTACACTGAAAACACAAGGATATTTGCTTCAAATCAATATGTATTCTATTGGGATTATGAAACACGATGTAAAAAACAAATCAGTTTATCCTGAGCAAATGCATAAGTAGTTAGTATGTTGATCGTTACAATGGACAAAGTTTTGTCCAATATTGCTTAGCACCTTTTGAGACAGTCTCATATATACTGTGAAAGAATTATAGGAGCATAATAGCCCGGAAGCTTCCTCCTGCTGAACACCATTCCCTCATTCACTGGGTGCTGGAGCCTGGACTTGACATTTGCTGCTCCAACCTACTCAACCTCAGCTCCGCTCGTGGCGCCACCTGTCTCATCACACTGTAACGGCTGCGCATCCTCACTCACAGTACCATATATATATATATTATATATAATGTATAATATATATAATACATATTATACACATACATATTATACATACTATATATAATATATATTATCATTACTCAGTATATATACATTGCATACTATATATTCTAATATATTAATAACCATGATATATCTTACATTTGTTAATTATATCAGTATTATTTCAATATGCAGAGGCCATGCTATCGTGAAAACAATGTAAACAGCTCAAATGTGCACGTGTCTGACAGGAATGTTCCTCACACGGGATTATGGTATGTGTTTCTGAATCAAATGCAGGGTGCATACACATGTGAAGAGATGGAATTCAAAGCTATTTCAAGGCTGTTTTTGATAGGAATTCAAGACTGTTTTCATTTGGATTTCAGGGAAAAAAACAATAGCGAAGGGCAATTTCAGACTAATTTAGATCAGTGGGGACAGTTTGATAGAATTCAAGGCTTTTCAAGACTAATTACCCAAAATAGGTTAAATTCAAGGAGTTTCAAGGCCTTGAAATGCAGCAAATGAAGTTTTTTTCAAGACTTTCCAGGCCCCGTACGGACCCTGCAATTAAAGGAGCTCGAGATCAGCGGTAAAGCTTGTCTATCTGCTTTAACACGGAGATTTAATTCCGATATGTGAGGAATTCAGTCCTCTGAACCTGGTGAGCTCTACATGAAATGAGATTGTGATACAGAAGTAGTTGTTTTCAGTGACCCCTGTCACCGACAAATCCCTGCCATGTGCCAACATTTATTTTTTCAATGTACAGTAAAACCTCTCTAACCGAACAGATCCACAAATCAACCACTCCCTTATATATATCGATCACTTTATTTGGGTCCCAAATGATCGCCCGTTGAAACGATAAAAAAAAACTCCCTAGGCCGACCACCTCCCTAAATGGACCATTTAAAGTCGGTCCCATGGTCGGTCGATTTAGAGAGGTTTTACTGTACTAACTATTTGTGTGTGAGGACAAAACTGATCTGGAGGCAGTGATGTCCTTTGAAGACAGGTGTTATTGTATCGGGAACAGATGCTAGTAACCAATGAAGATGCCCTACGAGATGTTTCTTTGACTATTTCTTTTCTGGGGAGTGGCGGGTGATTAATACAGCTAAACTCATCTGAAGACAGACTCTTCTCACGGTCAAACCACTGGTCTTCCAGCCGTGAACAATTACAATCATTGTATATGACAGTAAGTGACTAGAGCACCATGGTAGGACATAATGGCATAATAAGCATGGGTCAACGAAATGATTCACAATGATATATCAAGATATATGTCATACATTACATTATATATATATTATACACACATGACATATTATACATGTATATTATATATATATATCATACCTTATTCTCATGGGTTAACGCCCTGGGCATTTAAATTGGCAAATCACTGAAGTGGGGGATGGGACACGGATGTTTAAGGGGTCGGCATTTACAAAATATTGGCCAAATGGAGGATGGGTGTTAACCCACACATGGACGTTAACCCGCGAGAATACAGCATATATACATAAATATTTAATAGTGCACCTCAGTGCTACAACAAAAGGTTTCATGATTTTATTTTATATATTTTCTAAGACTTTGGCAACTTACTCATGAGTACTGACCTAATGCAGCTTACCCATGATTCCCATCACACCCTCCACACACCTACACTACTGGCGCCCTCTACACTACTGGCGCCCTCTGACGGAGCACCCAATGAGCACGCTGCTCAGTTTACAACAACTGAACTCACCCAGAAAGCTGTCACAGCTAGTGTGCATTATATGTCACCCGCCTCATTTAACTGACTATCTTCATTTAATATGGCACACGTGCACATGTTGTTCAAGTTTTACATCCTGGCAACATGGTCCTATATAGGTCTACGGTCATATCAGGACGGCCACTGACTTGTGACAGTGCACACTCATGGTGACTTTATAATGCTGCCCCACTGGAACACCAGGCCACCAGCACCATGACCTGCTATCCCACTCAGTCACATTATCCTGACACTGAGCCAACCAGTTCTTGCCCTATCCTATTAATGTTGGGCACCTGGCTAGGAGGCGACAAGTATCAATTTTTAAGTCTCTGGTTTGACTCGACCGGGAACCAAACTCCCGACCTTCCATACGGGAACCCTGCGCCCACTGCGTCCCACACAGTTTCTCACACCAAAACCCATGTAGGTCAGTGGATATTAAAAAGGCATAAACTTGGCGACTTTCCATTTTAATTTGACGCTCGACCGATTCACACATTTATTGGTGGCTGTTTTAAATTATGAGTAAAGCTCAATTGTGAATTATTTGAACGGCTAACCAACCCTTCAGGTTTCTGGTTTCTACTTTCTACCGGGAATGGCCCTAAGGTGTCCTTAAATGCTCCCCAGTTTTTGTGTTCAGAAATTGTATAGTTTCCGCAGAGACGTCACTCGTTGGGCACATAACTGAAAGAGATAAACGAGGTTTGTGTACATACTGCTGTAGTGAGGCCAAATATGTAGTCATTCTCCAAACCCGGCACTACATTTTTGGTTTCCATGTTAACATGGCGATAAATAATTTTTTTATTGATAATGTGTCAAATAATTATTGTTGGCTGTGTATTAAGTATGTTAGTGATACTATTTAATCTATCCCACAAAAAGATTTCAAAAGTATACTTGTATAATTTGGCGATAATGTGAAAATGTGAAAATTTACACATCGATACGATGCATTCACCAAAACATTTTTTCAACTTTTTTTCTTGTAAGACATAATCCTGTTTGCTTAAAGCTGCATAGTCCGATGAAATATCAAATTTTCAAAACCAAGCCAATTATCTAGATTTGATTTGCCATATCTAACTTAGATACTGATGCACTTATTAAGCATTTGTTTCTGCGTGGAAGGCAATACGGAGTCAATTTAACAGAATATGGTGACAGAGTTTTGGCAAGCTTGCCAAAACTAATTTTCCATGTTTGCACTCAAAATATCTCAAAGGTTTACCATTTAAAATAAAAGTAACTTTGAACTAATGTAAAGTAGATACTAGTGATCAATCTAATATATTTTAGAAAAAACACAGAAATTCTAAACCATCGGACTATGCAACTTTAACTGTAATCAATAGAAATCTTGTGTGAATGGGTTGTGTATGTTAAAATGATGTTCTGGATGTGTCTTTGACTTGCATGTTACACGAGTGATATTAACGCATTTCTCAATTTGTATAAGATCAAAATCAAAGAGTGAAATAGCTTTTCTCTAACTCTGACATACGCACAGCATGTAAATGTTCATAGGAATATGGATTCTGTTTGTTGTTGTTTTACGTCCTAGCAACATCTAAGGTCATATTAGGACGGGTACCGACTTGTGACTGCGCACTCATGGCGACTTTATAGTGCTATGCCACAGGGAAACCAGACCACCGGCACCATGACCTGGTATCCCACTCAGTCACATTATCCTGACACTGAGCACACCAGCTGTTATTATTTGGAATGTTGTTTTTTACTATTATTTGAAAGGCATTCACTTTTGGCTTCCATGTCACACTCTAGTGCCCAGTTTCAGAGAATGATCCATGAACACTGCGGGGCTCTCCTACCACACTGCCTCGGCCACGTTTGTTTGTTTGTTTGTTGTTTTACGTCCTAGCAACATATCAGGATGGGTACCGCCTTGTGACAGTGTGCAATCATGGTGATTTTATAGTGCTGTCCCACTGGGAAATCAGACTTCTGGCATCATGACACGATATCCCACTCAGTCACATTATCCTGACACTGAGCCTGACACTGAGCCAACCAGTCCTTGCCCTATCCTAATAATGTCAAGCGCCAGGCTAGGAAGCGACAAGTCATTGGTGTCTCCCGTGTTGGTAGGCCATGGGATCGTGGGTTCGAACCCTGGTCGAGTCAAACCAATGACTTAAAAATTGATAGTTGTTGCTTCCTAGCCAGGCGCTCGCCATTATTAGGATAGGGCAAGGACTGGTTGGCTCAGTGTCAGGATAATATGACTGAGTGGGATATCAGGTCATGGTGCTGGCAGCCTGGTATCCCAGTGGGGCAGCACTATAAAGTCACCATGAGTGCGCACTGTCACAAGTCGGTACCCATCCTGATATGACTTTAGATGTTGCTAGGATGTAAAACAACAAACAAACACAAAAGTCATTGGTGTGACTCGACCAGGATTCGAATCCACGAACGGCTCGGCCAGGACAGGGGAGTGTTAGTCACCTATTTATAGCAGGCCACGGTCCAAACATTGTAGTCAGGTGACCAACCCTTCGCGGCAAGGTAGCATATTTAAGAGCCAGCAAGACATGCCTCGGGGCACTTGCTATCCGGACCGCACTTCGTCTACACCTCTCTCTATCTCCGCTGGCCATGCTCCTACTTGATATTGTCTGAAAAGAGTTCCAGGAGTGGGAGCCTGCCTGCATTTCACTTTCTACTCTTACTCTGTCCGTGTCTTTGACTCGCCTGCTGGTCACCATAGAGCAAATAGACATGGTCCTTTGACTCAACTCTCATTTCTCTTTCCTATAATCTACCCTCTTTTTTTTTTCTCTCCCAGGCTTACTTCTCCACTTGATCAAGGGAGTTGTTTGCTTGGGTAGGGCCCTTTACCTTTTCGTTTCTCTTGCTTTATTCTTGTTGCTGGAACCGCTGGACCCACCTTTACCCATCCCTTCCTCGGAAACCCTTGCTGCTGCTGGATACAAGTGCTGTGCTACCGCCGGACCAGAGTGATTCGGGGACCGCCCCAACGACTCGTCGTTTAATCGTTGTAAAGACATCCCCCATCTTCTACAACCGTCCCACCAGAAGATTAATCTTCAACCAAAGATTGGGCCGATTTATCGGTGCCTCTCTATAGTGCTGCAGTTCTGCAGCCGGTAACCGTCGTAAGGTTACAAACACCCCCAGAAGTCAAACGTGCCTCGGGGTCAGTTCATGGCCAAGAGTCCGACTTCTCTGGGGGGAATAAAGGTCTGTACCGACGACACTCGCATGTTTGTGTCTTTCAGTTCCGAGGTTCGAGATGGGAGAAGCAAGCGAATCACACTAGTGAGAAGCACAGTTTCAAGAGCATTTGGTTTCACGCCGCAAGGGTTGATTTCACCCAGTTAGCCATCTTGTCCAGTCAATCACATACCTACACACATTATCCAATTATTAACTTGTCAGAAGCAGCCAGAATAGAATGGGGTCAATTATCGAGAACGCTACCTGCATTAATGTATCCCTGCAGCAAGATACATAGAGGTAGACTGCATCCTGCTGCAGGGATACATCATTTCTTTTAAACAAAAATTGTCCTTAACAAAAAATTATCCACATGAGTTTTGAATTAAAAATAGTTTTAGATCAGGGAAAATGAAAGAAAAATTAAAATATGTAACTTAAGTATGGAAATGCCACGTGGTGCTACTACTATATAGGTAGTTCTCTAGCCGTACCAATATAGTCGAATTGGTTAATTATAAAATAACAGGGTGATTAACCTGGTAATTAACTAATTGACACAAACATCAACATAATAAACAAAATAGATTATTTGCTAAGGGAAAATTGAGACCGTCCTTCGAAATCACCGCCATTGGTGCGAAACACCAACTACAGTAAAACCTGTCTAACTGACCACCTCCACAGATCGACCACTCCCCTATATCGATCTTTTATTTTGGTCTCAAACGACCACTCATACAATACCATTGTAACGATAAAAAAAATACTCCTAAAATGACCACCACTCTAAATGGACCATTTAAAGTCGATACCATACATAGTCGGTCGATTTAGAGAGATGGTACTGTAATTATATAAACACTGCTAAAACACAAATGCATCCCATAGCAGGCAGCTAGCTATTTTACCACTAATTTCGCTATTGCTTTTCAAGTACGGCTGACTGCAGCAGCGGGGCCGACCGGAAACGGGTGGACGGACACCGGGAGACCCACCCAAATTTATTAAGGGATGAAAGTGGTACCGGGCAAAAAAAGCGGAAATTTATGTCTAGATAACCAAGAACTCTGAAAACAGAATATTGCTCCAATATTAGCATCATTATCCTATTGGTTATTCTCTTAACCTTGTCCAATATCATGAAAATAAACGGTTAAAAGTGATGACCGATTGGAAAAGAGGGAGCGTGCCTTAATATAGTCACAACAAGGATAGTGGGGCACTCTCCAACGATAGCCTGTATTGACTGGTCAATGGAATGGACTAAGATAATGCTCGGAGAGTATTTGATTAAACCTGCATTCCAGGATTTGTCCACGAATCTCCGAGTATTAAGTCTATGGGAGAATACCCGCGTTTTAGCGGAAATGATGCACTTGCATCGTGTACTAGTAGTAATATCTAAGGTCATATCAGAACCAGATTCTGACAGACTAATTGCTGTCATATATCCGTGGCATTTTATGATAGTTAATCGGCGATTATTAAAAATCGCGGAAATCCGCGAAATCGCGGAGATCTTTCATCCCTGCTTAAGTGCGACACACACGTCAGATAGGACACACTTTAATTCCGTTTAATGAGGTTAATTACACAAAGCAAATCCAAAATAAAGCATTATTCAAACATTTAATTACGAATATAGTCTACAATAAAGCATACTTACGCTCAACACTCGTCGCTGGTTAAATAAATAATGCTGAAGCTAATTGAAATGTGCGTAAGGAAGACGTATACATCCATAAATTGCTCAATTTAGGCTTAGGTTTATGCTTAAAATTGATCATATGCATTTTCATAATTATAAACCTCCTATTAAAGTATGTGGTGTTCTCTGTGGCAGAGTGGTTAGAGTGTCTGACTTTTTTCTAGGTCGGACTCCTAATCTGAAGGTCGGTGGTTTGATTCCCTGTGCCCCCACCTCTGCCAATTTGGATTTCCACCGCTGTGTGTAACTTACAGTGTCATCAAAGGTTAGTTGCTCTCATACCATGTCTATGTGGTGTGGGAGGTTAAAAATCCCTTGGGTCGGTAAAAGTGTAGGCTGTCTAATGGTGAAAACAAGTCCAGTCAGACTTATCCATACTAGGCTGTATAAATCTTCAAGAAAAAAAAAAAAGAAAAAAAAAAAGAGGGTCTGTTTGTTTGTTTGTTTGCGACTTTACATCCAGGCAAGATGCAAGGTCATATCAGGATGAGTACCGACTTGTGACACTGCTCACTCATAGCAACTTTACAGTGCTGCCCCACTGGGATACTCGGCCGCCAGCACCATGACCTTATTTCCCACTGAGTCACATTATCCTGACACTGAGCTAACCATTCCATACCCTATCCTAGTAATGTCAAGCACCAGGTTAGGTAGCGACAAGTATCAATTTTGTAAGTCATTGGTTTGACTCGGCTGGGATTCAAACTCCCCACAAGTAAATGTCTGCGCTCTATCAATGCCCCCAAAGCATTCAAAGTATGAGGGAGACATTGCTTTTGTTGTGGCAAGACTCCTTATTCACGGCCAATTCTCAGCTCTGTTTATCAGCTATGTTTATCGGCTATGCTTATCAGCTATGCTTATCAAAGGCTATGCAGTCATAAAAGGCGTAGCTTATTGGAAGCTTGTATTCTAACAAAACCTGATGTCATATTGAGAAAGGGTACCGCCTTGTGGCTGCACACTGATGACGGCTATATAGTGTTCTACCACTGGGATATCATGCCACTGGCACCATGATTCGATATCCCACCCCAGTTCATATTATTGTGATGCCGAGGATCCAGTACCAGGGTTCAAAAAGCTATTCAGCAACCAAATCTAAAGCCTTTTTAGGGCCTTTTCACGGAAGAAATTAATTTTTCAAGGCCGGAAAAATATGAAATTATAATGATTATATACATGTCAACTCTTTATGGTCTTACGTCACAAGGTTTCTGTATGCTATTTTCTTGTACGTTTTGGGTTTTACCTGGCCATGGATCGAACCCACGGGTGCCTAGCCATACGAACTCGCCCTACGAACTCGCCCTACCAACTAGCCCTACCCCTAGTCAGGGTTTCTGCCAGAAAAGTAATTTGAGGGTATGCAGAATAGGGGTTCGGGGGCTGGGGTTCGGGTTCGGATGGTCAGGGGGTCTGGAGGCTTTGTTCTCTGTCTCCTTGAACTTAAAAAAACAAACCGATCCCAATAATTTGAGGGTTCACAGTGTAAGGGGGCAGCATTTTAGGCCCAGTTTACCCTCTGGCAAAAACCCTGCTAGTCTAGTCATGAATGTAACGACTGATGCTTCGTTAGCTAAAAATAAATACTTACTCCTTTCTGATTCGCTGCAGCCGCAGAGCACTTGATAGAAGATGTGGAAGCTGCGCTCACTGGGCGTCTGGCGCACACAGCGTGACTTCTCCAGCAGGTCTGGCCAAGGTCAAGGTCACCAACATTGCGCACCAATCTAACACTCACCCTCCGAGCAGAAAGCAACCCGTCCAGTGCGCAGGACGCAACCCATCCTCTGCATGGAATGCAATCCAGCCTCTAAACAGAACACTATCCATCCTCTGCATGGAATGCAACCCATCCTCTGCATGGAATGCAACCCATCCTCTGCATGGAATGCAGCCCATCCTCTGCATGGAATGCAATCCACCCTCTGCATGGAATGCAATCCATCCTCTGCATGGAATGCAATCCATCCTCTGCATGGAATGCAATCCATCCTCTGCATGGACTGCAATCCATCCTCCGCACAGAACACAATCCGTCCTCTGCACAGAATGCAATCTCCCCTCTACACACAATGCAAGCTATTATCTAAACAAAATATAATCATTTCATTTTTAATCTGATTAATGTACTCTTTCCACTGTTGAAATGAAAAATATATATAATTGAATAGCTTACAAGTATTACCTTCAGAAATTAAGGGCCGCTCACCGGCATAAGTTGATTATATTTTTGTAACATAATAAACCCGACACTCTTCTCTCTGTCTTTTTAACCTTTGCATGGCAGCGATGGTATTACTTAATTTAAATATTAACACATACTAAAGTGGATTATTCCATGATCCAAGGATACAGGTTTCAATGTTTGCACCCGAGATGTATCCGGAGGAATCGAAGTTGATCCGGATGAATTTACCCTGAAAGGAAACAAAACAAACATTTGTATTTTTGATAAATCAGCATACTTAATGAAATAAAAAGATATTAACGATTTGTACAGTATTTTCGCTCAAGTAGCTATCTTATATAAGACTGTGTGGGTAATAGACCTAGATTAAATGCCTAAATAGTGTTGTCAAAAAATGTCCACGCTAATAAACACTGATATGGGAATGGCCATCCACTTTTTGGAATTTTTCACAAATACAAGTAAAGCTGCATAGTCTGCTAAATGCATCAAATTTTCAAAAACAAAATCATCTAGATTTGATTCTACATGTGTAACTTTGATACTGATGCACTTATTAGGCATTTGTTGCCACATAGAAGGGCATACAGAGTCAATTTAATAGAATCTGTTACAGCTGAAGACATTCCTACAGCGAGTACTTAAAATTGCGGTCCGATTGTTTTGAATTTCGGTATTTTTTCTGAGATAAATATATTAGATTGATCAGTAGTATCTACTTTACATTAGTTCAAAGTTACTTTTATTTTAAATGGTAAACTTTTTAGATATTCTTATTGCAAATATGGAAAATTAGTTTAGGCAAGCTTGCCAAAACTATGACACCATAGACTTGTGCAGTAACAGGTTCTGTTAAATTGATTCAGTATTGCCTTCTACGCAGAAACAAATGCTTAATAAGTGCATCAGTATCTAAGTTAGATCTGTAAAATCAAATCTAGATAATTGGTTTTGTTTTGAACATTTTATATTTCATCGGACTATGCAGCTTTAAGCAAAGCTTGTTTTATTTAATGACGCCTCTAGAGTGCATTAATTTTTGTATCATCGGCTATTGGACGTCAAACATATGGTCATTCTGACATATTTCTTTGGAGGACACCCACTGCCGCCACATAGGCTACTCTTTCCGATAAGCCGCAAGGGGTCTTTTATAGCGAGTACATAAGTGAACGGGGCGGGGTGAGGTGAACACAAAACCAGGGTGCACATAAGGAAGGTGCGTGTCTGGGTACGAGCAGGCCGAGTTGGCGGAATGCACTCGTGGCAGCCACATTTTGTGTCACCCCACGCTGAACGTTGCCATGTACACACACAGGAAATAGCCGGCATAGCCACATCTACAGCACCCAACAACCAAGCCCTACCCCGCCGGCCTTAAATGTGCAAAATACATTGCACAGAACCATAATTGCGCAAAATTAAGTTATTCCTTGCTTCCCATGGTTGACATCAGCAAGGCATTAAAATATTTTAAAATTGAAATCGCCACTTAAAATTAAAACTCTTGACAAGAAAAATAATAAAATGTCAATGAGTGAAAATGGCTACCATCCAATGAAGGACTATGAGCCGATACATTTATTAATGATAGTATTTTTTTTGGTGGGGGGGGGGCGGAGTCTGGGGTGTGTGGGCGTCCAGTTGTGTTGTGGTTTACGTCCGCACAGCATCTAAGGTCCTATCAGGACGGATACTGACTTGTGGCAGTGTGCACTCATCTAGTGCTGTCCTACTGGGAGACCAGTCCATGGCACCATGACCCGATATCCAACACAGTCACATTATCCTAATACTGTGCTAATCAGTCCTTGTCCTATCCTATTAATGCTCTCGCCGTGAATATGGGCTATGCTGCCGACACGGCGTAAAGCAACCACCAATCATTCAAACCTATTAATGCCAGGCGCCAGGTAGTGGCAAGCACCAAGTTGACATTATCACCTTTTATATTACTGGGTACCTCATTACAAGTACTAAGAATTGCCATAACGTTCATGCTCATCTCTCGCTTTCCTCTAATCTAAATAATACACTTAAAGTTGACATTATTACCTTTTAAATAACCTCATTACAAGTACTAAGAATTGCCATAACGTTCACGCTCATCTCTTGCTTTCCTCTAATCTAAATAAATAATACACTTAAAGTTGACATTATTACCTTTTAAATAACCTCATTACAAGTACTAAGAATTGCCATAATGTTCAGGCTCATCTCCCGCTTTCCTCTAATCTAAATAATACATTTAAAGTTGACATTATTACCTTTTAAATAACCTCATTACAAGTACTAAGAATTGCCATAATGTTCATGCTCATCTCCCGCTTCCCTCTAATCTAAATAATACACTTAAAGTTGACATTATCACCTTTTAAAAGACCTCATTACAAGTACTAAGAATTGCCATAACTTTCATGCTCATCTCCCACTTTCCTCTAATCTAAATAATACACTTAAAGTTGACATTATCACCTTTTAAAAGACCTCATTACAAGTACTAAGAATTGCCATAACGTTCATGCTCATCTCCCGCTTTCCTCTAATCTAAATAATACACTTAAAGTTGACATTATCACCTTTTAAAAGACCTCATTACAAATACTAAGAATTGCCATAATGTTCATGCTCATCTCAAGCTTCCCTCTAATCTAAATGATCCACTTAAAGTTGACATTAATACCTTTTAAATTACCTCATTACAAGTACTAAGAATTGCCATAACGGTCATGCTCATCTCCCGCTTTCCTCTAATCTAAATGATCCACTTAAAGATGACATTAATTCCTTTTAAATTACCTCATTACAAGTACTTATGCAGGTATTGCAGGTATTACAGGTATAGTAATACCTCAGGGAGTTTAACGCCCTGCCCTGCAGAGTTGTAAACCACTGCCTTGTGGTACAGGTTCTTGACAGAACCGAAGGCTAAGGGAGCAAACCCTAACCAGAAAACCATGTCACTGTGGCAGCATTTAGGGTGGTTGATGTATGGAACTCCCAACATCTCCCGACCAGCCACTGCAGGGACAAATAGTTGTGCGCCTGTCTTGACATGTTCTTGCCGGTGTGAAACCTCTATTCGCTCTCCGAGAGAGTGACGCTGGTAACTTGCAAAAGCCAGTAGCACTTCAACACTTTTGCAGGCAGCTTTCATGAAATGAAACCTGAAGCTGAGAGACATTAAGACCGACTCATGGACGCAACTCTCACAGCAGAGAGCTAGACGGAGAGCGGCAGTCAAGTAATGAAAGCAGTCTTTGTCGCATCGCGACCGACAGCATGATGATGGTGACAAGTACTAAGAGTTGCCATAACGGTCATGCTCATCTCCCGCTTTCCTCTAATCTAAATGATCCACTTAAAGTTTCTGGATAATGCTTCCGCTAACATTTGCTGGTTTCAGTATGTTTTCCCCCACTGTGCGTGCGATGTATAAAAGTGGCAGTCCAAATTGCCGGGTTGCCATGCCAACCCGCCACCGGCCAAAGTGATCAGTTGGCGGCCGTCCCACACCCAGCCTATGATGTCATCCTTTCCTGGCCTCTCTCACGAGTCGCAGGTCTCAGTGACCGTCTTACCCTCCACACGGAGAACCACAAACACGCCGCACCAATTTCCTGGGGCCGAATCCACAACACATGGCATAGTTTTAAATTACTTTCCCGCGCTAAACCCTAGAAACTAAGGTCCTTATGGTGCTATGACATGCACAGGACGGGGTTGTGGGGGTGGTGGGGGTGGTGGGGGTGGTGGGGGTTGCGGGGTTTGGTTTGGTTTGGTTTGGTTGTTTGTTGGAGATTTACATCCTGGCAACATCTAAGGTCATATCAGGACGGGTACTGACTTGTGATAGTGCACATTCATGCGGCTCAACTGGGATACCAGGCCACCGGCACCATGACCCGATGTCCTACTCAGTCACATTGCTAAGCAGTCCTTGCCCAATCCTATTAACACCGAGCGCCAGGCTAGGTAGCGACAGGCATCAATTTTGTAAGTCCTTGGTTTGACTCGGCAAGGAATCGAACACCTGACCTTCCACACGGAAAGGCTGCACTCTACCGATTCGGCCACCACGTCCGGTTTGGAAAGTGGTGGTGGTGGAGCGTGGTGGTGGAGGGTGAGAGGTTAGGAGGTAATATATGTCGTGGTGTGAGAGATATTGTGTGGTCTATATACGACGTAAGCAATGAGCAACTGGTAGCCATGTCCCAATTGCTCTATTAGTACCTCTGCATCAGGGAGGCTAGATAGTCTAATGGTTAGGACGCTAGTCCCGCAATGGCGGAGCTGTGGAGCACATTCTCAGTGCAACCTTTCTCTTCCATTGCAATACAAACAACAATTTTAAAAGGGGGGGGGGGGGGTGGGAGGGGAACACCCCACAAACACATTTAAAACGCTTTCAACAATCAGGGATGAAAGTGCTCTCCGGGAAAAAAAGTGGAAATGCTGATATTCTCCCATTGGTTTAGCATTGTCAGGGAATCGCAGAAAAATCCCAGAAGCCGGGTTTCATATATATTGGTATACATTGAAAGTGCTGCACCATTTGAAGCATGTATTAATAGTGTACGCTGATAGTGCTGCGACGCTTGGAGCATTTATTAATATTAGTAGTGTACGCTGATAGTGCTGCGGCATCAGCACCACATATTAGTATACACTGATGGTGCTGCGGGATTGAAAAATCCCGGGAATCGGTGGAATCACGGAGATCTTTCATCCCTGAACAATGTGATATAACATAATTGACAGCTCATTTATTTTTAATTTCAGAGAAGAATATACAGTACTAATTCCACTAAAGCAGCAGAATCTGACGAAAGCAGACCATGTTCTAAACCAAAAAGGCTCCGGTATATTTGCTTCAAAATAGCCAACTTAGGAACTGGCACCCTTATTAAAACATCTACATGTAGGGACTGCGGTGCTACAGTGCTATGCTGCTATGCTCAAAAAACGGATCCAGTACAGGGCCTGTGTTACCAATTTCAGTGTGCACACACAAATTAATATTGCGTGTATTCGCTTCAAATATATATCCAAAGTTAACGCTTTAAAAAAATAAGTTTCTTCACACTAAAGTAAAATAGATTATAACAATCAACGTACACATAGCAACACATACAATCATTCACAAGCATTATACATACAGTAAAACCTCTCTTACCAACCACCTCCACAGATCAACCACTCTCGTATATCGATAGCTTTATTTGGCTTCCAAATGATCGCACACACAATACCATTGTAACGATAACAAAAACTCCTTAAACCAACCACCTCCCTAAATGGATCATTTAAAGTCGGTCCCATGGTCGGTCGATTTAGAGAGGTTTTACTGTACATACACTACACGTGATATTAAGGAGAAAACCATGCAGATACTTACGAATCTGGACGAGTTGTCATTCTTTACTGTCTTGGCGTTGCCGAAAGCTTCTAAAATGGGGTTAGCCTGAAGCAGCTGTTGTTCTAGTTCTCCCTAGAAAGATTGCGAGTGGTATAAGTTCACATGGTGGGAGGCAGGCAGAGAAGATGAAATAGGGGGGGGGGGGGTATGGCAAACACAGGGGGCAATTCAAAATCACAGTAAACTGAGCTGAAGGCAGTACAGATATAACATCAAACTGAGTAGGTGAATTACCATGGTGCAGGTAGGGACATGTGGCTATCGTGTTAGCTAATTAATCACAAATAAAATCATCAAAATAAACATTTAAACAAATCAACATATACATTTAATGCACGTTCTATTCAAGATATGTATGCGAACAATTGTGGTTTCGTTCTTAATGTGGGATTGTTTCAAATCAACAAGGACAAGGTGACACATGACAAGTAGGCTTCGCACAAAATTGGACGCAACAGAAAGGATACGGTACAATAGTTATTCTATGACTATGTTACGGATTCTATTTGGATTATAAACAAACTGCGGAAGTTTGTTAATTCCTTAAGTATGCGTGTTTACATAATTAATCTGCTGTCATACTGAGAGGCTGCTGCTGCCAGGAGGCTTCCAATAGACAGTCACGTGACCAAGACGGACCCGGTATATAAGACATCTAAACAACACCGAACATTGCACACATAGACTCGGTACATTCACAACATCAACCCAGCACCCCTCCACCCGACCCCCACCCAGACCCCACCCCCAACAGGATGGGAGGGGAAGAAGAGGGGGCGAGAGGGGAAGGAGAGGGGGCGAGAGGGGAAGAAGAGGGGGCGAGAAG
>CM059192.1:67671428-67825616 GCA_030323885.1 Branchipolynoe longqiensis | reverse complement strand
TAGGTCACTTCTACAAGCGGCAATAAAGCAGAGACGGCCCCTGGATGGAAACAACTATACAGTGGTAGGTCACTTCTACAAGCAGCAATAAAGCAGAGACGGCCCCTGGATGGAAACAACTATACAGTGGTAGGTCACTTCTACAAGCAGCAATAAAGCTGAGACGGCCCCTGGATGGAAACAACTATACAGTGGTAGGTCACTTCTACAAGCGGCAATAAAGCAGAGACGGCCCCTGGATGGAAACAACTATACAGTGGTAGGTCACTTCTACAAGCGGCAATAAAGCAGAGACGGCCCCTGGATGGAAACAACTATACAGTGGTAGGTCACTTCTACAAGCGACAATAAAGCAGAGACGGCCCCTGGATGGAAACAACTATACAGTGGTAGGTCACTTCTACAAGCGACAATAAAGCAGAGACGGCCCTGGATGGAAACAACTATACAGTGGTAGGTCACTTCTACAAGCGGCAATAAAGCAGAGACGGCCCCTGGATGGAAACAACTATACAGTGGTAGGTCACTTCTACAAGCAGCAATAAAGCAGAGACGGCCCCTGGATGGAAACAACTATACAGTGGTAGGTCACTTCTACAAGCGGCAATAAAGCAGAGACGGCCCCTGGATGGAAACAACTATACAGTGGTAGGTCACTTCTACAAGCGGCAATAAAGCAGAGACGGCCCCTGGATGGAAACAGCTCTGCATCGTATTGTCTCGTCTGTCAGGAGGCTTAGCTGTCCCGATCCAACACATTACATTTAATTTCCATTTCTTTGATAGTAAGTGGTAATTTATCCATTACTGACTAAATACAAAGAAATAATCCCTTTGAGAACAGATGGCCTCATGACTTCAGACAACATGACAAATGTTTGTTCAATTTACGTCACACTACTTTCCGCAACAGTCCCCCACAGAGAATAAACAAAATTAAGAATTTTTTTTTGTTAAGAAGAAAAAAGTGTAAGCAAACAATCCATGGGTGGCAACCCGTATGCGTCTGTGTTAGCCGAGTCGCCAAGGGCGTGTGTGTGGGGAGGGGGCGGATGTGCGCGTATACACACAGTGGACGTGAACAAGGCCAGCTGGCACCCCCCCCCCCCACACACACACACAGACACACACATCCCGAACAGAACGCAATCACTTCATTCAACTAGCACCATCTAATCAACCACAAACCCGCACGCACGCGGGGGTTTTGGGGCACGCATCCCGAACATAACGCAATCACTTCATTCAACAAGCACCATCCAATCAACCACAAACCCGCACACAGAACACAACCACAAACCCGCACACAGAACACAACCACAAACCCACACACAGAACACAACCACAAACCCACACACAGAACACAACCAAAATCCCACATTATATTTCTGCCAAACACAAAAGACAGCCAAGTGGAAACTTCGGCTCATTTTCAATGTTAGATAAAGGAATTTCCACTAGGCCAATTATTAATGTCATTTACATAAATTACTACAAGTTCAGTGTGAATCCCATTAAGATAATAATCCATTAAAAAAACCATATTCAAAGCTTTTAATCAAATGTGCCAGTATGATGCTATACCATAAATACAATAAGGAACATGTTGCCTTGAAAATGTTCACCAAAAATTGTTAATCAATTTAGAAATTGCACTGCACTGCACTGCATTGCATTGCATTGCACTACACTACACTACACTACACTACACTACACTACACTACACTACACTACACTACACTACACTATACTACACAAGATGACAACCGCGGAATACTCTCGATTTGACTTTTAAAATTCCATTAAACTACAAGTCTTATTTGAGTTATTATATTCTTCGATTCAAAAGTATTGGGTAAGATACATGTTTTGGTTTTGAAAAATAAATATTTCATCGGACCATGCAACTTTAAGGTCGCATGCACTAACACCACTCCGTACCTAGTTTACGGGTGGTGTTAGGTACCGATTAGGCCCAAATCTATTCAATGCTATCATATTTAACCAAATAACATAGTAAAAAAGTGAAATTTGGTCAAATTAACCCCAAAATCGAAGCGATATTAAGGCCGCCGTTACATCGGCGGCGATATACATATTGTCAAATGTAAGCAAAACAAATCGCCGCCCCGCCGCCGCCGCATCGGCGGCGATATATTACAACCAAATCTATTCAATGGTATCATATTTAACCAAATAACATAGTAAAAAAGTGAAATTTGGCCAGATTAACCCCAAAATCGAAGCGATATTAAAGTTGCATAGTCCGATGGTTTTGAGTTTCTCTCATTTTCTGAGATAAGCATATTAGGTTGTTCATAATTATCTACCTTACTTTAGTTTGATGTAACATTTATTTTAAATCGCAAACTTTTGACATATTTGAAATGAATGAAAACATGCTAAATTAATTTTGGCAAGCTTGGAAAAATTCTATCATCATAGGCTTCTGCAGTAACAGGTTCTATTAATTGACTCAGTAGTCCCTTCTATGTGCTGGTTGATGTTTAGTAAGTGCGTCAGTATCTAAGGTAGATACGTAGAATCAAATCTAGATAATTGGTTTTGTTTTGAAAATTTTATGTTTTCATCGGACTGTGCAGCTTTAACACCGCAGCTACATCGGCGGCGATATTCATATTGTCGAAGGTAAACAAAACTTAACGCCGCCGAATCGGCGGCGATAATGTCAAATAGCGGTCCTCGCCAGGGAACCGGCTCAGAGGGATTTCCCAAATCTATAAATAACTGCTAGGTTAGCTAACGCCACCGCGCTTTGGACCTGTATATACCCCATGGGCCATTTTCCAAAACCAGTGTTAGCTAATCCGGCAGTGGCGCTTAACACCGGAGCCGATAAAAAGTTGTTCATACATATGGCCCCTGGTGTGTCAACGGGGAGATCTCCCTAATACACAAATTGTAAATAAAGAGAAATATCGTGATTGAAGCGGGGAGGGTGAAGGAGAGGGGTGGGGGGCGGGCTCCCCGGACAATTTAAAAAAGTGATACAAATGGTGCATTACGGTGCATCATGAAAAATGTGTAAATCCTTCTCATTTTTTTAAAACAAGCTGGAATCATTGTAGGTGGGAGAATAACAATTAAAAATGGGAAATCGGGAGATTTGGGTCATTTTGCTATATTTTTGGGATCTCTCTCGCTAAATCGAGAGACTTGGCATCTCTTCGCATGCCCCAACCCAAGTTTGTGTGCGCGGTGTCTTTGTGTGCATTTGTCTGTGTGTGTATCTATGTGTGTATCTATAGCCCCGTTCATACAGCACAACTTCAGGCCGAACTAGGGAAGGCGAACTAGATGAGGCGAACTAGGCGTGAAAGTGTGTCGTATCCACACATCCAGTGCTTGGGCCGGTTTAATCCGGAAATCGATATCTGCACATGAGCAAGTCCATACTAACTAGCACCACTTTCGGTTAGTCGACATCGCCACGAGAGAGTGTGGGTTCGACCTAGATATGTATAGACTGAGTCGTATTGTTTTGGAAGGCTCAAAACTTCTGCTGGGCAGTGAAAACCTATAAATAAATGATGAAAAAAATACCTGTGCACAGCTAGTGGTTTCATAGACCAAATTATATAATATGCACTTTTGATCGACTGGAAAGTCAACAAACTCAGGTCTCGACTGCGCATGCGTGTGACATGCTTAAGCCGCTTCAAGTAAACTGCTACCGTCCACACAAGCAAGATGCGCCGACTTAAGCTAGTTCGCTTCATATATACTACCTCGCGACGTGGTTTACTTGAGGTGAACTAGATGCATCGACTCAGCCCTAATCCGCTTCAGCGTCGCGTCCACAAGGCCAATGTGAACCGAACTAGACAAGGCGAATTAGTTGAGGCGACTTAAGGTGTGTGTATGAACGGGGCTTATGTGTGTGTATATATATGTGTGTGTATATATTATATATGTGTGTGTGCGTGCCTCTGTGTGTGAGGGGCGAAGGGGGGGGGGGGGCGTTCTATACGCTGAGTGACGCATAATTATCGCCCAACCCGTACCGTAACCCACCCTACAAAACACCATTTCTAAATCAGCCAGACCGCCTGTAGGTTTCAGCAACACCTGGTGGCCGCAGTCAGGGCACGTGGGATGCTATACACTGGTCCCACCCACCTGCACCCGGCCTCAGCACAGCCGACCGTCCGGCGCAGCGTAGTAAAGGTGCATCCGTGAGGGACTAGGTCAAAGTGGGCTGGGTGGTGTGGTGGTATGGTAGTGTGGTAGTGTGGTGGTGTGGTGGTGTGGTGGTGTGGTGGTGTGGTGGTGTGGTGGTGTGGTAGTGTGGTGGTGGTGTGGTGGTGTGGTAGTGTGGTGGTGTGGTGGTGTGGTGGTGTGGTGGTGTTGTGTGTGTGTGGTGGTGTGTTGTGTGGTGGTGTGGTGGTGGTGGTGTGGTGGTGGTGTGGTGGTGGTGTGGTGGTGGTGGTGTGGTCTGGTGGTGTGGTCTGGTGGTGTGGTGTGGGGTGGTGTGGTGTGGTGTGGTGGTGGTGGTGGTGGTGGTGGTGGTGGTGGTGGTGGTGGTGGTGGTGGTGGTGGTGGTGGTGGTGGTGGTGGGTGGTGTGATGGTGTGGTGTTTGTGTTGTGTGGTGTGATGGTGTGGCGTGATGGTGTGGTGTGGCGTGGTGGCGTGATGGTGTGGTATGGTGTGATGGTATGGTGTGGTGTGGTGTGATGTGATGGTGGTGTGATGTGATGGTGGTGTGATGTGATGTGATGGTGTGGTGTGGTGTGATGTGATGGTGGTGTGATGGTGGTGTGGTGTGATGGTGTGGTGTGATGGTGTGGTGTGGTGTGGTGTGATGGTGTGGTGTGATGGTGTGGTGTGATGTGATGTGATGTGATGGTGTGATGTGATGGTGTGATGTGATAGCGGGGTTAGGGCTTAGGAAGATAGTAATTGGTACTTGGGTAGGTCTAGTGCAATGGTCTGCAAACGATTGGGTGGACAAATGTGTGCGTAGCACGGGTGATTACACATGGTGCACCGTGAGGGGGGGGGGGGAGGTATTTACTGGCTATTACAGTTGTGGCAGGGTGAGGTTGGGCTTGGTCATCATCATCATGCCGTCGGTCGCGATGCGACAAAGACTGCTTTCATTACTTGACTGCCGCTCTCCTAAACCCGGGCGACGACCGGGCCGGTATGGTGTTTTGTGTGGTTGTACATTTCAGGAAAGCTGCCTGCAAAAGTGTTGAAGTGCTGCTGGCTTTTGCAAGTTACCAGCGGCACTCTCTCGGGGAGTAAATAGAGGTTTCACACCGGCAAGAACATGTCAAGACAGGCGCAAAACTATTTGTCCCTGAAGTGGCTGATCGGGAGATGTTGGGAGTTCCATACCGCCCTTAATGCTGCCACAGTAACATGGTTTTCTGTTCAGGGTTTGCTCCCTTAGCCTTCGGTTCTGTCAAGAACCTGTACCACAAGGCAGTGGTTTACAACTCTGCAGGGCAGGGGCGTCAAACTACCTGAGGTATTGCTATACCTGCAATACCTGCTAATTGGGCTTGGTAGGGAGGGCCAAGTGGTGAAGGTGAATGTGAAGGTGGTGAAGGTGAAGGTGGTGAAGGTGGTGGTGGTGAAGGTGGTGGTGAAGGTGAAGAAGGTGAAGGTGGTGGTGAAGGTGGTGGTGAAGGTGAAGGTGGTGGTGAAGGTGAAGGTGAAGGTGGTGGTGAAGGTGATGGTGAAGGTGGTGGTGGTGGTGGTGAAGGTGGTGGTGAAGGTGAAGGTGGTGGTGAAGGTGAAGGTGGTGGTGAAGGTGAAGGTGGTGGTGGTGAAGGTGAAGAAGGTGTAGAAGGTGAAGAAGGTGGTGAAGGTGGTGAAGGTGGTGAAGGTTAAGAAGGTGGTGAAGGTGAAGAAGGTGAAGAAGATGAAGGTGAAGAAGATGAAGGTGAAGAAGATGAAGGTGGTGAAGGTGGTGGTGGTGAAGGTGGTGAAGGTGGTGGAGGTGAAGGTGAAGGTGGTGGTGGTGTTGGTGGTGGTGGTGGTGGTGAAGGTGGTGGTGGTGAAGGTGGTGGTGGTGGTGGTGGTGGTGGAGGTGGTGGTGGTGATGGTGGTTGTGGTGGTGGTGGTTGTGGTGGTGGTGGTGGTGGTGGTGGTGGTGGTGGTGGTGGTGGCAGCGGTGATTTGAAGGTGAAAGCGGTGTTGTTTTGAAGGTGAAAGCGGTGGTGTTTTGAAGGTGAAAGCGATGGTGTTTTGAAGGTGAATGCGGTGGTGTTTTGAAGGTGAACGCGGTGGTGTTTTGAAGGTGAAAGTGGTGGTGTTTTGAAGGTGAGAGCGGTGGTGTTTTGAAGGTGAAAGCGGTGATGTTTTGAAGGTGAAAGCAGTGGTGGTGGTGTTTTGAAGGTGAAAGCAGCGGTGTTTTGAAGGTGAAAGAGGTGGTGTTTTGAAGGTGAAAGTGGTGCTGTGTGGTAGGGATGTGGTTTGGCAGACTAAAGTATTGCACAGAGAAAATAACAGCCTTCTAAAGCACATAAGAAACTATGTATGACCAGACAGTCTCTGCATCACCCATCTACCCGGACAATATGTTGTCCCACCCCACTGGGACGGTGGTCCACCAAGGGTCCTCAAACAATATAGTAATTGCCCTGTCACATTACGACGCATCTTGCCAGCGCTCCGCCAATGCATAAAATCACTTTTTTACATCAAGAAGCGTCAAACTTTTCGGCGTGAGGGGAAAGTTGGACATATACATACCATATACACAGCTTATGGCCAACGCATGACCAACGTATGGCTAACGTACCTTCCGGCTAGAAATGCTCAAATTACGCTCACGGTACGTTCACAGAACGCCGGTGAACGTAATATACGTTATTCGATTGCCAGAACTACGCGTTGTAAAGTCCATGGCTCGAATATGTGGTTGTGTAGGCAGGATATAGTGAAATCAATGCAGGCAAAGAGAAAGAAAGAGTATAAAGAGTGAAAGAAGAGAGAGGGTCAAACTCTCAGTTTTTTTTATTTATATGGTACATGGATCCAGTATAGTGTATCACCCCACCCCATTCTCCCAATGAGAAACAAGCATTTCTAGCTCCACCAATGAGAAACAGGCATTCCTGGTCCCCATGGTTACAGTGATCTTCCCACCAACACCAAGCTGTGTGGCTCCTCTGGCCACCACCTGCCTTGAGCTGAGTGTGGTGATCCTGACTAACGGAGGGGGGAGGGGGTAGTGGGTAGGGCTCTGAGTGCCCCTTACACACTATCTTACTAGCACCACAATGTCTATTTACCAATCAACCAAGCACCACCAGCAACTACATCTATGCACCTGGCCATGTATACCTGTTTCACAAATAGATCATTTGCATCCCCCCACTAATGCATCATTATCAGAATATTTTACTATAGGTTACATACGTCAAGACACGCTGGAGAAATGCTAAACGTATGTTAGACTATGTTAGACGTAGGTTAGACTATGTTAGACATACATTAGACCTACGTTATCCATACGTTGTCAGCACACGGACTGTATGTTCCCACTGCCTTTAAAGTAGGTCAATGTAGTGCAACATAGTGAACAACATTTGACTAACATATGTTTAACGTACATCGACATACGCCTAACGCATACATAACGTACAACGGACGTAAAATCCACACGTTGTCGAACGTTGTCGTATGTCGAAAGTTTTGTGCATGCACAAAACTTTGCCGACCCCCCTTGACGTGCGATGCCATATCTCAACGAATGTGGACATACATTGACATATACCAACGAGCGCCTAACACACAACGACATATCCCGACGTAGCGGCACAAAATCACATACGTCGGCGTACGTTTGCGCGATGCGTCGTAATGTGACAGCACCATAAGCAAGTACCACTTGACTAACGGCGACAAAAAGTAGGCTCTTGGGCACTTTATTGATTTCTAGACATCGACTGGTTAGCTCAGTATCAGGATAAGGTGACAGTGGGAAATCGGGACATGGTGGCGGCAGCTTGGTCTTCCAGTTGGGCAGGACTACTATTAAGTCATAAGCCAGTACCTGTCCTGATATAACTATTTGATTAAATAAAAGGGGATTGTGTAGGAGAAAAATTAATTTAAGCTGTTGTATTAAAATATATATGTATATGTGCGTGCGTGCGTGCGTGCGTGCGTGCGTGCGTGCGTGCGTGCGTGCGTGCGTGCGTGCGTGGTTAATTTTGTTCGTAGTCTGACAACAATTAAACATGATGAGATTCTCAGACTCCTGTGACCCATGTAATGCACGGTGACCTTCCTATATAACTATAATGGTAATATTTCTATACAAATGCTTAAAGCTGCATAGTCCTATGAAATATCAAATTTTCAAAATTAAACCAATTATCTAGATTTGATTTTACATATCTAACTTAGATAATGATGCACTTATTAAGCATTTGTTTCTGCATATAAGGCAATACTGAGTCAATTTAACAGATCCTGTTACTGCAGAAGTCTATGGTGTCAGTTTTGGCGAGCTTGCCAAAACTACTTTTTCATGTTTTCACTCAAAATATCTCAAATATTTACCATTTAAAATAAAAGTAACTTTAAACTAATGTAAAGTAGATACTAGTGATCGATCTAATATATTTATCTCAGAAAAAATACAGAAATTCAAAACCATCGGACTATGCAACTTTAAATGCACCACCATATAAGTTAGATATGTCAAATCAAATCAGATAATTGTTTTGGTTTTGAAAATTTGCTGTTTACAGCTTCAAGTGTGCCCGGAGGTCCGTGCGTCTGTGGCGTGTGTAAGAGATGGTTGAGGGGCGGGCGCTCTCCCATCACCACAGCTGACGGTATGATTAATATCTCAATTAAACCTGCCTCCCATCGTGACTACCTTTGTTGCTGCGCGCGTCCTGCCACCGGCGTCCTCGCTGAGGTCACGTGCTACCGTCTGGGGTGGGGCTATTAATAGCATGCGTCTGAGTGACCGCGGCTTTGTGGCCGTTTTGTCTGCGATATGGGGTTGGAGTGCAATGGGGTTGGATGCTTAACCCTCGCCGTCTGGCAGCCACGTGGTATACGTGTACGTGTACGTGTACGTGTACGTGTACGCGAGGTGGAGAACAACGGGGAAAGCACAAACAAGAGGAAGGAGGAAGTACAGCAATAGTAGCCTCAGCAATAGTAGCATCAGCAATAGTAGCATCAGCAATAGTAGTATAAGCAATAGTAGTATAAGCAATAGTAGTATCAGCAACAAATAGTTTTGCGCCTGTCTTGACATGTTCTTGCGCCTGTCTTGACATGTTCTTGCCAGTGTGAAACCTCTATTTGCTCCCCGAGAGAGTGCCGCTGGTAACTTGCAAAAGCCAGCAGCACTTCAACACTTTTGCAGGCAGCTTTCATGAAATGTACAAAACCTGAAGCTGAGAGACATTAAGACTGACATGGACGCAACTCTCACAGCAGAGAGCTAAATGGAGAGCGGCAGTCAAGTAATGAAAGCAGTCTTTGTCGCATCGCGACCGACAGCATGATGATGATGATGATGAGTATCAGCAATAGTAGTATCAGCAATAGTAGTCTCAGCAATAGTAGTCTCAACAATAGTAGTATCAGCAATAGTAGTATCAGCAATATTAGCATAAGCAATAGTAGTCTCAGCAATAGTCGTCTCAGCAATAGTAGGCTGGTTGCTGGAGTTTTACATCTTGGCAACATCTACGGTCATATCAGGACGGGTATCGACGTGTGACAGTGCACACTCATGGCGACTTAATAGTGCTGCCCCACTGGGAGACCATGCCACCAGCACCATGACCCGATGTCCCACTCGTTTGTTTGTTGTTGTTTTACGTCCTAGCAACATCTAAGGTCATATCAGGACGGGGATGTCCCACTCAGTCCCATTATCCTGACATTGGGCCAACCAGGCCTTGCCTATTCTAATAATGCCGAGCATCTACCTAGCTAAGAAGCGACAAGCATACATTTTTAAGCCATTGGTTTGACTCAACGATGGTTTGAACCTGTGGGTTCAAATCCCACGACCTACCAAAACAGGAGACGGGTGCTCAACTCATTTGGCCATCCCGTCTCGCGGTCTGGTCCTCAGCAAAAGTAATCGCAGCAAAAGTAATCGCAGCAATAGTAGTCTCAGTAGTAATACTAATAGTACTAATACTAACACCATCATCATCATAATAATCATAATCAACAACACCCATCAAGGCGGGTGTTACAGGGACAGATGATTGGCGAGCATATGATTTCTAGAACCTGTTCATTACCAGTGGTGAAGCATAGTTTCCCCTCCACCACCCTCCAACCTCCCTCCCCCCTCCCTCCCCCACCCGGTGATTCATCCACGCCAGTGCTAGATTAGTATTGAGCATAAGAGTGTTGCCTGTGGAGAGAAGCAGACGGGGCAGTGTACCGTGCAGCAATAGAAAGTCACCCGGTACCAGCAATGCAGTGACTGTAGTCGACAAATGGTAGGTAAACCGTCAGTAAAGAGGCACACATTTCCAGCTGCCGACCCCCCCCCCCCCACACACACACACTTCCATCACGCATGCTACGACCTAGATAAAAGATTCACCTGGTACTTGTAGTACACGGGTGAATGACAATGTAGTGTAAAGACGGCGAAAATAGCTTTAGTATGGACAGGAAGTAGAATGCCTGGCACCAGTGTCAAATGGTTACTGATATCAACACAGAGTTGGTGAAATGGGAGAAAATGCAAAAAGACAAGATGGCGGCCAGAGAACGCCGTCGATATCACTTTTAAATTGCATTAAAGTATATGTTTTATTATATTTTCCAACTCAAAAGTAGAGGGTAAATATGAAGACGTACATAAAGAATATATTGTGCTTCTTAAATTAAGAATTTACCAGCTCAGTTACATATTGAAATTCTTCGCCAGCTTTTCTAATGGGTTGGTTTTCAACCCTGTACTGTAAGTACAGGGTGAATCTTTTATCTACCTATGACCAACATCCAATAATACCCTACTGTGTGCGCGGTGTTCATTTAACTTCTTTATTTTACAGATCATTTACAATTTTATATTTGTCCTTTGCTTCCTTTCTTTTCTCTGCCCCCCCCCCCCCCCCCCCGTCCCCACTTACAACTCAACTAGGAGTATCTGGACGCTGGACGGTTTGACTAACGCCGTACTGTGTTTTTTTTAAAAATAGTTTTAAAATATTTTTATTAACACAGAATTTTGTTTACAAGTTTGGGAGAGAAAAATAGTTAAAAAAAAGAAACAAAAACCAACAATCACAAAATAAAAATGGCGCCCTTTCCATGCCTGGAGGAGCCTGGCTGGGCGTAGTTCTAAGGTTAGGTTAGGGTGGTGTGCATGTGTATGTGTGGGGGTGGGGGGTTCCAAGGCGGAGAGGGTTACGCTCCAAAGTACCACGTCAGCCGATAGCTGAGTCACTTCCTCCACCAGCCATCGCTCAACCAAGTCATCCGCCAGCAATTTCTCATTTTCTCAACCAGCGGCTGCATGCAGCAGTAATCAGCACGGGGAGGGAGGGGGCCTACACAGAGCGCCCTGCGCATAGAAATAGACGCCTTTGCTTGTATAGCAGAGATGCCAACATTGCGTGACCGAAAATAGGAACATTTAAAACAAAATTTTAGGACGATAAGTTTGTGTGTGGCTACACACGGCACTGCAATCGGACATATATTATGACATAGTATAATCATACAATATATAATATTATATATAATTATATTATATACTTTTTCATACAAATACCACCATGTTTCCCACCATGTGTCTATGTGTCATTTTCTAGGCTCCTAGGCCAAGTTGGTTAGTATTAACAAGGGAATGTGGAGACATTTGCATCCTTTTGATGACTGTAGAAAGTGAACCAACTTCCAAAAGCTGAATGGTAGGTCACAGACTGAGCACCTCCACGAGTAATGGTTTGCAATGTGGCCACCCTCCAACTGAAACTGGCTTGCAACTTGGTCATCCCCAGATTAAATGGCTTTCAAAGTGGGCATTTCTAAGTAACTGGCATGCAAAGTTGGCAACAAGAGTAATTGGCTTGCAAAGTGACCACATATAAGAGTAATTGGCCTGCAAAGTGGACACCCCCAGATTAAGTGGATTTCGAAGTTGGCACCAAAAGTAACTGGCCTGCAAAGTTGGCACCAAGACTAACTGGACTGCAAAATTGGCACAAATACTAACTAGTCTGCAAAGTTAGCACCACAAGTAACTGGCCAGTAAAGTTGGAATCAAGATTAAACTGTTCTGCAAAATTGCCACCAAGAGTAACTGGCCTCAAGAGTTGGCCCATCCAAGAGTAACTGACCTTGAGGATGAGCCACTCGTTGGGGAGGGGGGAAGCGGGGGAGGGGGGGGGGGGGGTGTTGATGTGTGGGGTGGGAGCCAACACCGGTAGGGGTGTCAGAGTTGGAAATGTGTACATAAATCGCAACGCATAGTAAATGGCGTATGCCTGCAGGGTGCAGATGACTCAGTGAGGAGAGCACACCAGAAACAGCTCACCTGTGCACTAAGGGTCAGGTACGCAAGCAGGGAACAACCGCAGAAGTAAATGTACCACCTGTGTAGCGTCTGTGCACATGTCTGCGCGGTTGGTTCTGTGTTACGTCCTGGCAACATATCAGGATGGTGGGTTCCGACTTGTGTCAGTGCGCACTCATGGTGACTTTATAGTGCTGCCCCACTGGGAGACCAGGCTGCCAGCACTATGGCCTGATATCCAAATCAGTCACATTATCCTGACACTGAACCAACCAGTCCTTGCCCTATCCCAATAATGATGAGGAAGCGACAAATATAAATTGTTACGTCATTGGTTTGACTTGACCATGATTCAAATCTGTGGGTTCGAATCCCATGATCTACTAAAACAGGAGACGGACGCTCAACTCATTCGGCCATCCCGTCTGGTCTGCAAGTAAGGAACAACCACAGAAAGCAGAAGTAAATGTACCACCTGTGTAACATCTGTGCACATTTCTGCGTGTGGGATACTCAGCCAAGCAGGAGTAGCCTGTTCCACATAGCGCGAATCAATTCCATGTACAGCCAGCCACCAAAGAGCTAATAATTTCATTCTAGCATGCTGCCTGGGGGCCATCAGAGCATAGGACGGGAGGTTTATATCCCAACATCTCTGATCATTTCAAAATTAGCAAGGAATTTTAACAGTGTTCGCATTGTGGCATTGTAGTGTGGTCCGACATTGTTGCGATGATGCAATATCACACACAGTCAAATTAGACACTGGTACTTGGTAGTGTCTGATCTCAGTTCTGCCTAATGTAAGAAACAAGTACCAATTTTGCACAGTCTTCTATTTGACTCGGCTGGGGATAGCACCCACTACCTCTAGCAAAGGAAGCATATATTCTAACCACCAAGCCATCCTGTCCAGTATCTAGAGTATATGACGAGTGCAGTATGTCGAGATCACGAGTGTGCGGGCTCAACTCGACAAGATGACAGTGGCTGGTAACGTGCTGCATGTACTGTCAATTATTGCTCATGATCCTCTTACTTATCCCAAATTCTCACCCCAGCTAGTGCAGTCACGACACATACACTTTGACACATTCAGTTATCAATTTATATATCATGCCCTAATTATGTGGCATCTAATTCATAGTGATAGAATAATGCCAGGATGTGGCACATATTCCTTGCAGAGGTAATATTCCGTGTCACGTCCAATAAATACTTTGGTCGCACAAAACAGTAAAACAAAGAAACAAAGAAATGCATATCAAAAGGAACAATCCCATACATCCGGAGAAATGAATCGCTTTATATTCACAGGTTTTCCTTAATTCAGTTTCAAAATAAGCCTAGACTGAGCGGGCTTGATTTTTCTTGCTACAATCAGATAATGCGATGACCATTTACATCGGATGCCTGCCCTTATCTACAGAAACTTGGGCTCTGAGGTCACTGTTGCAGATATTGCATCCACATCTTGTTTGATGGGTTTTTTTTGTACGTTTTTTTTGTTGTTTTACGTCCTATCTACACCTAAGGTTATATCAGGACGGGTACCGACTTGTGACTGTGCACTCATGGCGACTTTATAGTGCTGCCCCACTGGGAAACCAGGCCACCAGCACCATGACCTGATATCCCACTCAGTCACATTATCCTGACACTGAGCCAACCAGTCCTTGCCCTATCCTAATAATGCCTGGCCAGGCTAGAAAGTGACAAGTATCAATTTTTACGTCATTGGTTCAGATCTCCCGATCTCCCAAAACAAGAGACCGACGCTCTACTCATTCGGCCATCCCTTCTGGTCGCTTGCAGATGTTGCAGCTTGCATCAAACACAGATTCACTTTTAAATTTCTACTCCCGGCCTACTTACTAGATATTTCCTTTTTAATTAGGAAATGGTGGGGGTAATGGGGGGGGGGGGTAAACATTGTTTAAAAATAATGCTATACCGTCTATCTAGAGTGTATCTAGAGTGTATCTAGAGTGTATGTAGAGTGTATCTAGAGTACCAGCCCTCGTCTAATAAGGATATCAGTATTTATCAATAGCACTGATCGATCTGCACTCCATGTCCACCATTTCGTCGTCGCACCACCCCCCCCACCCCATCCACCACCACCACCACCACCACCACGTACCACACATATCCACACCCTCACGAAGGGGAGTAATCTTTGTCATTGGTAAACGTCATAATGCTGACCCCCCACGTGACGACTGACGTCACACTTTGGTCGGTTCGTGTAGTGAGAGTGGGATGGTTGATGACATCAAACGCTTTCTCTTTGGTTGCTAATTTTGTTACAATAAACTTTGTTAAAGTGCTGATGGCTGATTATCACACTAGCCGTGAATTATGGCATTTTCTGCCGGCACAGCGTTAAACCATCACCAATAAAACGGTCTCTTGGATCCATCAATTTTCCTGAATAAAATTAAATGAAAAGTGTCGACCCGCCCCCCCCCCCCGGTTTCCTACCACCAAAATAACATCAAATGGATGATCTCTTTTTTTTTTTTAAATTTTAAATTATTGACGAGGTATTTACTCTGCCCATAACCTATAAGCTCCTGTCAGGGTGCTTGTTTTCAATGCTGGACAACTGTGGTGCTATCTTGATCTGTTCCTTTGCCCATGAGTGTTTACCTGTGTCTGCTCGGGTCAGCCTTCTGCAATTTTGGTTGTTAGTAATAGCCTATGTTAGTTTTTTTGTAATTTGTCAGTTCTTTTGGTCTAGTCTGAGTATGATACCTTAGCCTACTATGTACATCTACTTGGGTGACATGCAGATCCCGTTCCATTCAGATTTGTTGTTATTTGTTACAGCATCCTTTCACACCTAAACCATGTCCTTAGATAGTGCACTCGTGTGCTAGAACACTCGGACCCTTTAGGACTGTGGCCAGGTGGGATGGCTGTGTTGTTTGCCTAGCCATTTTGTATTTCAGGGTGGATCAGTTGCATGACCGTGGCCTGTCCATTTCTGTGTTGGTTTGTGCCATTACACATACCCAGGTGGACTGCACCATGTGGTGATAGCTTTCCTGATTTCCTTAATACTTAGGAGGGCTAATTTTCCTATTTTTTCTGTTTAGTGCCTACCACTTTTCCTGGCCTGTCTTTTGCTTTCTGTGCCAGTACACAGCAAGCATTGACGGCGCTCAGGGGCAGGTGCGGTTTTGTTGTGTCAGTAAGTAATTGTTTTCTTTAGGAATTTTTTGTAGTGGTCAGGGTTACGGATTGCCCGTAATTTTACATTTTGTTTATTCCAGGCATGTGCTGCCATGGTTAGTACACTTCTCTCATGTATTTTCATGTTGCTTCTTTCCGTTAGGAGTATTGGGGCCGCCATGTGTCCCTGCGGGGGGCTACTGTGTAATCCGGTTTCGTGGTGTAGTGGTGTGCTAGTATTTTCAGGTGTGTTTCTCTTCTGCTTGTTAATAGTGTTGCTTTGCATTTTTTGTGTAGTTCTATCGTGGGATATCTTTTGTGTACTTGGAGGCATATTTTAAGGGCTATATTTTGCATCACTTGTAGTTTGTTGAGTAGTTTGGTACTTCCCCCCATGTATACTACATCACCGTAGTCGAAGTAGGGAAGGATCATTCCTTTATATATTTTGATTGCCATGCTTTCAGTCATGTAGTACCTTAGTTTTGCCAGTAGCCATATTTTATGGTTTGCTTTTTTGATAGTGTTTGTTATGCAAAGGTCATAGTTTAAGTGCCTGTCCAGGTCCACTCCCAGATATCGGTAGTTGTCTACCTGTTCTAACTCGTTGTTTCCCAGGAGACATTTTATTTTGTTGTTACCGGTTAGTCTGGTACCGAATAGCACCGTCTTCGATTTATTGCTATTTATAGTTATCTTATTTAGATGGCACCATTCAGTTAGTTTCATTAGTGTTTGATTTAGTTTTGTTTCGATCTCTTCAGATGTTTTGCCTGCAGTATATACCACAGTATCATCTGCATATAGTTGGATGTTTTCAGTGTCTAGCCAGTTGTTTAGATCATTTATATACATGAGGAAGAGGACAATGAAAGATGGTTTTTTTTTTTAATATTAAAAAAATTAAATACAGGCTAATTGTCCACCTGTCGCCATGACTTCTGTTATGGAGAATACAGAGTGTTATCGCGCTCAACCCCCCCCCCCCTCCCCCTTCACCCCGACATGTGTGTCGTCCTCTCATCACTGCACACATCCCGGCCGTGCCCACAACCTTTCAGGCTCTGACGCAGAGGCAGTGAAGCCGAGATAAACATTTTTGTCAAGTTGCATACCTGAGCGACCAACAGGAGAATGTCATGGTTAATCTCTAGTTCACCCCCCCCCCCCCCGACCCCTGCCGCACCACTCACCACCCCCAGAACTTGTAGATGCGCAATGGCCGCCCCTCACGGGCCCATTATTCACCGCGCAGTCCACGTGATAAATTAATTGATTGGTTAATCGGGTGATAGATTGGTAATCGGGTAATTGATTGATTGACCGGTTAATTAATTGGTTAGTTTCTTCACGCCGTGTCGGCAGCATAGGCCATACTCACGGCGAGAATGTTTTTTTAAGTTTGATTAAAAGTAAAGCTTGTTTTATTTAATGACGCCTCATCATATCATTGGCTATTGGACGTCAAACGCATAATGATTCTGACATATTTCTTTGGAGGAAACCCACTGCCACCACATAGGCTGCTCTTTCTGATAAGCAGCAAGGGGTCTTTTATATGCACTTTCCCACATACAGGACACATCACATTCCACAACCTTTGATGAACCAGTTGTGGACCACTGGTTGGAACGGGAAATAGCCCAAACTGCAAATGGGTCCACTGAGCAGGATCGATAGGATGACCGACACCTTCACAGGTGGACATGCTCCCGCCTGAGGTATGTCCCGCTCCCCCTTGTTTTATTATTCAACCATCGCTTTACATAGAAGATAAAAGCATACAATCCCCGTCCTGATATGACCTTAGGTGTTGCTAGGACGTAAAACATCAACAAACAAACAAACAACAGCATACAATCAATTATGTGTCCATAGACACTTAGGAGTTTAAAAAGCTCACAATTATATGATTTGTGGCCAAGGGAAATATATAAAATTCTAGATAAAAGTTAAATGTTTTGATATTAACTGATCAAATGTGCTTAATAGCAATAGACTATATGAGGTGGTACAGGCCAGCTGTCCTCAAAAAGGCTAAAATGTCTTTATTTACTTCAGTTGGTTGGTTGTTGGATTTTTACATCCTGACAACATCTAAGGTCATATCAGGACGAGTATCAATTTCTTAGCCTGGCGCTCGGCATTAATAGGATAGGGCAAGGACTGGTTTGCTCAGTGTCAGGATAATGTGACTGAGTGGGAGTTTGGGTCATGGTGCCAGTGGCCTGATTTCCTAGTGGGGCAGCACTATAAAGTCGCAATGAGTGCGAACTGTCACAAGTCGGTACCCGTCCTGATGACCTTAGATGTTGCCAGGACGTACAACTCCAACAACCAATCAACCAACCAGAAGGACTGGTTATCGGCCAGCGCCAGACGCCGATGATTGAGTAGACACTGTCAGCTGTTGTATGCGCACTTCAGGTAGAATTGACAACAACATGTATGTATGTCGGTCCAGCACACAGCCTGCCGACAGCCTGCCGAAACTGTCACTTTAGACGTAGCAGGGCGTGGTGCTCACGTGGTGACGACAGCTCAGTTCGTGAATTTGACCCGCCGGACATCACGCAGCTCTACACCATGAACGTGGTTTAATTGTGTTCTTCCACTGCTCACAGATGTATTCTAATGATGATGATTACTTTTGGAACAATGCTTTTCCAATTTCATTAACCAGGAGATAGGTTGGCAGGTTGGAGGAGTTTTACACCATCGCAAATCAGGACGGGTACCGACTTGTGACAGTGCACACTCATGGCGACTTAATGGTGCTGCCCCACAGGGAGATCAGGCTACTGTTACCATGATCCAATATCCCACTCAGTCACATTATCCTGACACTGAGCTAACCAATTCTTGGCCTATCCTAGTATTGTAATGCTGAGTGCCTGGCGAGGACGCTACAAGTATCAATTTCGTAAGTCACTGTTTTGATTCGACCAGAATTCGAATTTCCGACCTTCCGGACGGGAAGCCTGCGCTCTATCGATTCGGGCACCGCATCCGGTGTTAATAACCGATAATTTACTACTTGTTCTATTAATTGATAAGGATGGGTGAGGGGATGATATGTGTGGGGCGTGAAAGGAGGGGACAAGGTGATGAGGGTGAAGTATTGTGGTAGTGGCTCATTGTGTCCACCCCCAGCCACTCCTCATCAGAGAGCCCCCCCACCCCCACCCCCACCCCCATCAGTGCCTTACTGTTGTGTGTTGTGCGCTCACCCCTTACACTACACAGGGAGACTGTACACAAACAGTGCAAGGCTGGCTGGTTGGTTGGTCATTGGAATTTTATGTCCTGGCAACATCTAAGGTCATCTCAGGACGGGTACTGACTTGAGACCGTGCACACTCATGGCAACTTTATAGTGATGTCCCACTGGGAAATCAGGCCACCAGCACAATGACCCGATATCCCACTCAAGTTACATTATCCTGACACTGAGCTAACAAGTCCTTGCCCTATCCTATTAATGCAGAGTGCCAGACTAGAAAGCGACAAGTACCAATTTCTAAGTCATTGGTTTGATTCGACCGAGAATCGAACCCCCGACCTCCAGTATGGGAGGCCTGAAATCTACCGATTCGGTCATCGCATCCGGTAAGAGTGGAAGGTGCGAGCGCTGCTCCCAATACTACTTAATGAAACACAGTTGTGAGTGCAAGGTGCGAGCACTGCTCACAATACTACTTAATGAAACACAGTTGTGAGTGCAAGGTGCGAGCGCTGCTCACAATACTACTTAATGAAACATGGTTGTGAGTACAAGGTGCGAGCACTGCTCACAATACTACTTAATGAAACATAGCTGTGAGTGAAGGTGCAAGTGCTGCTCACAATACTACTTAATGAAACACAGTTGTGAGTGCAAGGTGCAAGCGCTGCTCACAATACTACTTAATGAAACACAGTTGTGAGTGCAAGGTGCGAGCGCTGCTCACAATACTACTTAATGAAACATGGTTGTGTGGGTGGGTGTTTTGTAGCTGTGAGTGAAGGTGCGAGCACTGCTCACAATACTACTTAATGAAACACAGTTGTGAGTGCAAGGTGCGAGCATGCTCAGAATACTACTTAATGAAACATGTGTGGTGGGTGGTGTTTTTTGGTGTGGTGGTGGTGTTTTTTGGGTTGTGAGTGCAAGGTGCGAGCGCTGCTCACAATACTACTTAATGAAACATAGCTGTGAGTGCAAGGTGCGAGCACTGCTCACAATACTACTTAATGAAACACAGTTGTGAGTGCAAGGTGCGAGCACTGCTCACAATACTACTTAATGAAACACAGTTGTGAGTGCAAGGTGCGAGCACTGCTCACAATACTACTTAATGAAACATAGCTGTGAGTGCAAGGTGCGAGCACTGCTCACAATACTACTTAATGAAACACAGTTGTGACTGCAAGGTGCAAGCGCTGCTCACAATACTACTTAATGAAACACAGTTGTGACTGCAAGGTGCGAGCACTGCTCACAATACTACTTAATGAAACACAGTTGTGACTGCAAGGTGCGAGCACTGCTCACAATACTACTTAATGAAACATAGTTGTGAGTACAAGGTGCGAGCAGTGCTCACAATACTACTTCATGAAACAGTTGTGAGTGCAAGGTGCGAGCGCTGCTCACAATACTACTTAATGAAACACAGTTGTGACTGCAAGGTGTGAGCGCTGCCTACAATACTACTTAATGAAACACAGTTGTAAGTGGGTGGGTGTTTTTTGGTTGTGGTGGGTGGGTGTGTTTTTGTGTGTGGTGGGTGGGTGTTTTTTGGTTGTGGTGGGTGGGTGTGATACTACTTAATGAAACATAGCTGTGATGCAAGGTCGAGCACTGCTCACAATACTACTTAATGAAACACAGTTGTGACTCAAGTGCAAGCGCTGTCACAATATACTTATTGAAACACAGTTTGACTGCAAGTGCGAGCGCTGCTCACAATACTACTTAATGAAACACAGTTGTGAGTGCAAGGTGCGAGCACTGCTCACAATACTACTTAATGAAACACAGTTGTGAGTGCAAGGTGCGAGCGCTGCTCACAATACTACTTAATGAAACATGGTTGTGAGTACAAGGTGCGAGCACTGCTCACAATACTACTTAATGAAACATAGCTGTGAGTGAAGGTGCAAGCGCTGCTCACAATACTACTTAATGAAACACAGTTGTGAGTGCAAGGTGCAAGCGCTGCTCACAATACTACTTAATGAAACACAGTTGTGAGTGCAAGGTGCGAGCGCTGCTCACAATACTACTTAATGAAACATGGTTGTGAGTGCAAGGTGTGAGCGCTGCTCACAATACTACTTAATGAAACATAGCTGTGAGTGCAAGGTGCGAGCACTGCTCACAATACTACTTAATGAAACACAGTTGTGAGTGCAAGGTGCGAGCATTGCTCAGAATACTACTTAATGAAACATAGCTGTGAGTGCAAGGTGCGAGCACTGCTCAGAATACTACTTAATGAAACATAGCTGTGAGTGCAAGGTGCGAGCACTGCTCACAATACTACTTAATGAAACACAGTTGTGACTGCAAGGTGCAAGCGCTGCTCACAATACTACTTAATGAAACACAGTTGTGACTGCAAGGTGCGAGCACTGCTCACAATACTACTTAATGAAACACAGTTGTGACTGCAAGGTGCGAGCACTGCTCACAATACTACTTAATGAAACATAGTTGTGAGTACAAGGTGCGAGCAGTGCTCACAATACTACTTCATGAAACAGTTGTGAGTGCAAGGTGCGAGCGCTGCTCACAATACTACTTAATGAAACACAGTTGTGACTGCAAGGTGTGAGCGCTGCCCACAATACTACTTAATGAAACACAGTTGTAAGTTCCAAGCACAATAGACCATCTCAGTAGTGATATAATCTGGTGTGGCATACCATACCAATTGATTATTAAATTATGGTGATTTTACAGCTGTGATTTTTGTTCACTCAGTTTTACACAATTAATTGTTACAACCTACCTGACTTTAGTTTGAAGTAAATTACTTTAGATGGCTAAGTTTTGAAATATTGCTTTGGCCTCACAATTGTATGCTTCATCGGACTATGCAGCTTTAAAGTAATATACACTTCATGAATGATTTCATTTTTCACAAGCATTTATAACATTTTTTTTACCAATTTAAACAAAAATAAAACCACAAAAAACGCTAAAAATCACACAAGCTGCTCTCCACATGTGTGCTCTGAGCATGGAAACCTGATAACACTTCCCTGAGGCACAGCCTGAGGACAGTGTTACCTGCCTATGGACACACACATGGGAAGAGGATATATAATATCCTAAGTATACCACACCAATATTTATATTTATATTTAGCAAATACTGAAACGCCCAGCACAGCTAAAATTACAGTGATGTGTATCATGGAATTTTTGTGTGTATAACACACCCCAACCCCAACCCCAACCCATCCCGTTGACACATGCGCAGTTCCAAATCGAGCTCACTTAGTGCGCATGCACAATTTAATGAGGGCTTTTGTGATTGCGCAGACCATGTACCACACGACATCCCAAGGAAGCCAATCGTGACGAGAAACAGACCGCAGTCGAAGGGCATAGGTCCGGTACTGGGGCACCCCCCCCCGATATGGAATTCAAGGCTATTTCAAGGCTTTTCAGGGCTGTTTTTGATAGGATTATTTTGAATCTAGTCCGAAATCACCATTCTGAATGGTGATTTTGGACTCATTTAGATGAGTGGGGACAGTTTAATGGAATTCAAGGCTTTTCAAGACTAATTACCCAAAATAGCTTAAATTCAAGGTTTTTAAGGCCTTGAAATGGGGTAAGCAAAGACTTTTCAAGACTTTCTAGGCCACTTACGAACCCTGTGGGTTATGCAGCTTTAAGTCACTTTGAGACACTCCGGCCGAACCAGCAGCTATATTTGCCTATAACCTTCTCGCTGAAGAAAAACCTCACATGGATGCCAGCTGGGAGGAGAACCTGCCTGAAGCAGAGACCACAGGTAACTAGGAAACTACAGGGTCGCCAACCCTTACAGTTTCGGCATACGGTGTACAATATTTTATGTCCCCATCATCACATTACACTGATCTTCCGTTTTTTCATTACAGATTATTGTGTCCAAAATGCACCACAGAGATTTAAACATTTTTCTGGGGGGGGGGGGGGGGGTACCCCACAGATCCCCAATGTAATATCCCCTAAGATCTTCCGGTTTTTCATTTTCCAATGTTGGCAACCCTGTAACTAGGCAACTAGGTGGTGCAGGCGCATCACATTCCTGTACCGGTAAATGCATATTGTTGGCCTCATCACTAAGCCTCCCTATGGACGCTGAGGGGTGGCGCCCCCTGTGTGCCGTGTCCAACACTAACCAGGCTGACGACGACGCGGTGAGGTTGGAGGGGCCCATGGCGGGGGGGCATGCCGGAGTCTGCGGGCTGTCACATACCGGCCACCCAGCCATGCGGAGCCGACCAGGAACCAGGCCCCTGCATGGAAAACCTCAGTCACACCGATAACCAGTGTACAACTTACTGCTTCTGCGCATCACTATTGCACCAAGCTAGACTCGTTGAACCTGCACCTTTTGGCAAGCACACCACTTACAGTTTTATAACCACTTCGCTAATTTTCTCTTAATACATATTTCTATTTTTGTTTAAATTAAAAAAGCAGATACTTTGACCTCCTCCACGCTATGGATCCACAAGGTTTCCGTAGTTCAACCTGTGGAAGGATCATTACCCCCCCCCCGCTCCGTAACAAGCCCCCCCCCCCCACCCCACCATGGAGCTGAAAGGTTAGACATTCCACCCAACTTGTGTCGCGCCTGTGCGGCGCACCGAACTGATATGACGATGAGTAAGGCCTGCCCACTGCGATCCTTCTGTTGCCATGACAGCAACCCTGTTGTCATTGAGAATATACCACAGTTGACGGCGGTGGTGGGCGGGTGGCGGCGGTGATGAGTGAGGCCATTGGTCGGGGGGGGGGGGGGATGACTGCACGTGACCAAAACACTCCCTGTTCCACGGACCTGCCACCTCCCACTGGCCCTTCCACCTCCCACTGGCCCTTCCACCTCCCACTGGCCCTTCCACTGGCCCCCTCCCGCTGGCTCTTCCACCTCCCACCGCCTGCTCACTGTCCTCCCACACACCCTCACAGCCCTGCCAAATCCTTCACACCCTTCCTACACCCATCCCACCTCACACACCCTGTCACCCCAACACCCTATCACCCCCAACACCTCTCACGCCCCTATCACCTCACACCTCTCACGCCCCTATCACCCCCACATCTCTCATGCCCATATCACCTGACATCCCTATCACCCCCACACCTCTCATGCCCCTATTACCCCAACACCTCTCATGCCCCTATCACCCCGACACCCCTATCACCCTCAAACCTGTCACACCCCTATCACCCCAACACCCCCACACCTCTCACGCCCCTATCACCCCAACACTCCCGCACCTCTCACGCCCCTATCACGCCGACACCCCTATCACGCCCCTATCACCCCACATCCCTATCACCCCCACACCTCAGCCCCTATTCCCCAACACCCGCACCTCTACGCCTATCACCCACCACCCTATACACACACTCTCACGCCCTATCACCCCAAACACCTCTGCCCCTATTACCCCAACACCCCGATCACCCCACACGCCTACACCCCACACCTCTCACGCCCTTTCACCCCAACACCCCTATTACCCCCACACCTCTCACACCCTATCACCCCCGCCTATTATCCCCAACACCCCTATCACCCCAACCACCCCCCACAACTCTTCACGCCTATCACCCCAACACCCCCACACCTCTCACGCCCCTATCACCCCGACACCCCTATCACCCTGACACCTGACACGCCCCTATCACCCCCGCACCCCTCACACTTCACACATGTCACCCTTCAGACCGCTTTCTCACACGTCACACCTCACACGTCACACCTCGCAGTGCTCACACTGGGCGGGAGGACGTGAGGAGTGAGAACGTGAGGACGTGGCACACTAACTGAACCTGCCTCCCACCTCCCACCTCGCAGTGCTCACACTGGGCGTGAGGACGTGAGGAGTGAGGACGTGGCACACTGCCGTGCACTAACTGAACCTGCCTCCCACCTCACACCTCGCAGTGCTCACACTGGGCGTGAGGACATGAGGAGTGAGGACGTGGCACACTGCCGTGCACTAACTGAACCTGCCTCCCACCTCACACCTCGCAGTGCTCACACTGGGCGTGAGGACGTGAGGAGTGAGGACATGGCACACTGCCGTGCACTAACTGAACCTGCCTCCCACCTCACACCTCGCAGTGCTCACACTGGGCGTGAGGACGTGAGGAGTGAGGACGTGGCACACTGCCATGCACTAACTGAACCTGCCTCAAACCTCACACCTCAAACCTTGCAGTGCTCACACTGGGCGTGAGGACGTGAGGAGTGAGGACGTGAGACGTGGCACACTGCCGTGCACTAACTGAACCTGCCTCACACCTCACACCTCGCAGTGCTCACATTGGGCGTGAGGACGTGAGGAGTGAGGACGTGGCACACTGCCATGCACTAACTGAACCTGCCTCACACCTCACACCTCGCAGTGCTCACATTGGGCGTGAGGACGTGAGGAGTGAGGACGTGGCACACTGACGTGCACTAACTGAACCTACCTCACACCTCACACCTCGCAGTGCTCACATTGGGCGTGAGGACGTGAGGAGTGAGGACGTGGCACACTGCCGTGCACTAACTGAACCTGCCTCACACCTCGCAGTGCTCACATTGGGCGTGAGGACGTGAGGAGTGAGGACGTGGCACACTGACGTGCACTAACTGAACCTGCCTCACACCTCGCAGTGCTCACATTGGGCGTGAGGACGTGAGGAGTGAGGACGTGGCACACTAACGTGCACTAACTGAACCTACTGCAGTCACCAGGGCGACACGTCGAACGCCGTCCCTGACATTGCCCTCGGTCGGTCACACATTCCGCTAGCATTCCGCTAGCATTCCGCCAGCATTCCGCCAGCATTCCCCTCTTCGTGTTTTTAACCAGGCCTTATGTTGTCCACCCAATCAGAGCGCCTTATCTCCACCCTATTGCATCGATGGCGCGCCTCTGCTAACATTCACACAAGGTCATGGAATCGAGCATTAAGGTTATCACCCATGTTTGTTTGTTTGTTTTACATCCTAGCAACATCTAAGGTCATATCAGGATGGGTACCGACTTGTGACAGTGCGCACTCATGGCGACTTTATAGTGCTGTCCCACTGGGAAACCAGGCCACCATCACCATGACCTGGTATCCCACTCAGTCACATTATCCTGACACTGAGCATACCAGCCCTTGCCCTGTCCTAATAATGCCGAGTGCCTGGCTAGGAAGCGACAAGTATCAATTTTTAAGTCATTGGTTTGACTCGACCAGGGTTCGACCCCACGATCTACCAGCACGGGAGACTGACGCTCTAACTCATTCGGCCATTATCACCCATGTGTATGTAGCGCGTGTGTGTATGTGCATGTGCATGTGCATGTAGAGGTGTGGGTGTGTGGATGGTTGGATTAATTTTAGATAAAAGATTCACCCCGTACTGACAGTACAGGGGTTAAAACCAACCCATTAGAAAAGCTGGCGAAGAATTTTGACATGTGGGGAAATTAATTGAGTGAATAATGTCTTAATTTAAGAAGCACTATATATTTTTTATATATGTTTATATATTTCCCCTCTACCTTTGAGTTCAAAAATGTAATAAAATATGCAGTTTAACAGACTTTAAAAGTGAAATTGACGGCGTTCTATAGCCGCCATCTTGTCTTTTTGCATTCTCTCCCATGTCACCAACTCTGTGCCGATATAAGTAACCATTTGACACTGGTGCCAGGCATTCTACTTCCTGTTCCATACTAAAGCTATTTTCGCCCGTATTTAGACTACGTTGTCGTTCAAGCCATTGTCACACCTCACCGGAGTGAGTACCGGAGACCACCGCACAAAGAATTTTCTAGTCTTGTGCTCTCCGGTATACAAAATGTATCGAAATGTATCGAAATGGAGCGGAATTGGGTCAATAGCCGCCAGGCGACCGGACAAGTACCGTACATGTACCGGACGAGAACCGGACGGACCGACCATCAACCGGACACGAACCAGGCTGTATTTTTTTCATTTAGGACGGTCCAAATATTGCTCCAACCACTACCAAAAGCAACTACCTGTTAGGAAGCAGTCACCATATGATATGTGAAGAAATGGGACCGTGCAAACATGTAGGAAGGTCCAAACATGTCCGTTAAACCGGCATGTGCTCCAACCGCTATGAAAAGCAACTACCTGTTAGGAAGCAGTCTCCATGTGATACCTGAAGAAATGGGATGGTGCAAACATGTAGGACGGTCCAAACATGTGTTCTAACCACTATGAAAGCAACTACCTGTTAGGAAGCAGTCTCCATCCATATGCTTAAGCCGCCTCAACTATATATATTTTATTGACGTTCTCGCCACCGGACAACTTCGGAAGCAAACCGGACACTACCGGATGGGTACCGGACATAAACCGGACACCAAAGGGAGAACAACCGGACACGTCAGTCCGGCGGCGTCTGGTAGAAGTTTTGTGCATGTTCAAAACTTGTACCAGAGACCTCCGGACACCACCGGACACCGCCGGATGGTTACCGGATGGTTACCGAACATCACCGTACACAACCGGACAGTGTCCAGTTCTTGTCCGGTTCTTGTCCGGTTCCCCAGTCCGGCAAGGTCTGACAGGGGCTTCACCTGTACTAGGTTAATTTTAATTTATTGTTTGTTTGCAAGTTTGAGTTTTACGTCCTGGCAACATCTATCAGGACGGGTACCGACTTATGACAGTGCGCACTCATGGCGACCTTATAGTGCTGCCCACGGGTTGATCAGGCCGTCGGCACCATGACCTGATATCACACTCAGTCATATTATCCTGAGACCGAGCCAACCGGTCCATGCCATACCCTAATAATGCCAATTTTGTAAGTCATTGGTTTTACTCGGCCGGGAATTGGAATTGCAACTCCCGATCTTCAGGTCTGCGCTCTACCGATTCAGCCACGGCGCCCAGTTGTTGAAATGGCTGGTTGCCGGCGTATTGGTACTGATGAGCACTCAACATGTGTAATAATGCCCCACACACAGACACCTGCTTTGTGCCACCCGGTTATTGAAATGGCTGGTTGCCGGCGTATTGGTACTGACAAGCACTCAACACGTGTAATAACACGCCACACACAGACACCTGCATTGTGCCGACACTGCGCCCGGTTGTTGAAATGGCTGGTTGCCGGCGTATTGGTACTGACGAGCACTCAACACGTGTAATAACACGCCACACACAGACACCTGCATTGTGCCACCCGGTTATTGAAATGGCTGGTTGCCGGCGTATTGGTACTGACAAGCACTCAACACGTGTAATAACATGCCACACACAGACACCTGCATTGTGCCGACACTGCGCCCGGTTGTTGAAATGGCTGGTTGCCGGCGTATTGGTACTGACGAGCACTCAACACGTGTAATAACACACCACACACAGACACCTGCATTGTGCCACCCGGTTATTGAAATGGCTGGTTGCCGGCGTATTGGTACTGACAAGCACTCAACACGTGTAATAATATGCCACACACAGACACCTGCATTGTGCCGACACTGCGCCCGGTTGTTGAAATGGCTGGTTGCCGGCGTATTGGTACTGACGAGCACTCAACACGTGTAATAACGTGCCACACACAGACACCTGCATTGTGACGACACTGCGCCCGGTTATTGAAATGGCTGGTTGCCGGCATATTGGTACTGACAAGCACTCAACACATGTAATAACACGCCACACACAGACACCTGCATTGTGCCGACACTGCGCCCGGTTGTTGAAATGGCTGGTTGCCGGCGTATTGGTACTGACGAGCACTCAACACGTGTAATAACGTGCCACACACAGACACCTGCATTGTGCTGACACTGCGCCCGGTTGTTGAAATGGCTGGTAGCCGGCGTATTGGTACTGACGAGCACTCAACACGTGTAATAACGTAGCACACACAGACACCTGCATGGTACCTACACGGCGCCAAGCTCCTCAGGCATTCTGACGAGTTTGTGTTGGCCGCCAATGCCCGCCAGTACCAACAAACAAACCAGCACTATGCCGCCATCACAATCACCACCACAGCCACAGCCCAAACCCACACACCCAACTCGCAATAACAAATCACCAATAACATCACCCTGTCGGCACGCTTTCGGAGCCTCGAGCAGCAGATCCAGCCCTCGCCGGATATGCTTGTTGTGCCTAAAGGGGCTGTCACATTAGGGTTTTTTGCGGGAGCGTATGGCGGCGTAGGCGCGTTACGTCACATACGCTGCGCATACGCTGCGCATACGCTGCGCATACGCTGCGCATACGCTGCGCATACGCTGCGCATACGCTGCGCATACGCTGCGCATACGCTGCGCATACGCTGCGCATATGCTGCGCATATGATGCGCATATGATGCGCATATGATGCGCATACGCCGCCAGATGCCGGCTTATGAGGCATACGCTGCCATACGCTTTCATAAATCCGTCCGTCCACATTTTTTTGTGCATGCTAAAAAAATCTCGACCTATGAGAGAGTATGGCCCATATGCTACTCATACGCCGACATACGCTCCTCATACGCCGGCATACGCTCCTCGTACGCCGGCATAGGTTTTTCATATGCTCAACTTGTGTCACCGGCGTATCTCTAGCGTATCTCTAGCGTATGTAGCGTACGCATAACCTACGAGTTACGTATGGGAGCGTACTCCTAGCGTATGCACAGCGTATGCACGCTACTCATACGCGCATACGCTATGCGTACGCTACTCGTACGCTCCACATGCCAATCAAAACTGTCAAAAAATGTCACAGCACGCTCCCACACGCTCCTCGTACGCTCCTCATAGGTTCCACATACGCTCAAACCAGCCAAAAGGTCACGAAATGTCATCATAGGCCGGCACGCGCAGGACCTACGTAGGTTTTCAATACGCTCCCGCCATACGCCGTAATGTGACAGGGCTTCTGCCACATTTATTTAGATATATACATTATTATTACATATTTAAATTACATCAAGCTTGTCATTATATATAATTTACTAGATCCACACACATGTGAAGATATGCAATTCAAGGGTATTTTAAGGCTTTAAAAAACAAGTTTTTTTTTTTACAGGAATTCAAGAATATTTTCATTTGGATTTAGTCCAAAATCCAGGCTGTAGGATTTCAGAATTCATGGGAAACACTTTTTGGGGTCCATGTCTGGTACTCATGGGAACCCCCATGGGTAAACTGCTTTTCGGTTCCGTAAAATGGGTGATGGATACCCATTCTTGAAACCGTTAATTAAATTTAGTAGGAGGATATTTTGAACACACCTGTGCAGAAATGGTACATATACCTTTAATCATCTACAATGTAGTGAAAATAACCGTCTGTAGCATTTAATTACATTTTTTAATTGCCTTGCATTTGGTACAGGTAAATGAGTATAATAACCAATTATGTAATAGATCGATGACTTGAACTGCTAAGTTTTTTAGTTTTTGCCGTAGATACTTTAATTTGTCGTAAATACTTGATTAATATCATGGGAAACGCACTTTCTGTTCCGTAGTTTCCCCAGCACGGTAATGACATTTTACCGGTAACCATCGTTACTATGAAATCCTACAGCCTGGAAATCGCCATACAGAATGGTGTTGGATATGTAAGATGAAATCCTAAATGCTGGACGTGGTTTTCTAGCATACCAGTTTAGCACAGGACTCTCCAAACTACGATAAATGCACCAGTCTAAGTTGGATGTCATCAATTCTAGATAGGTATTGCGGCTTAGCAAATGTTATACAGTAAAACCTCTCTAAATCGACCGACCTTGGGACCGACTTCAATTGGTCCATTTAGGGAGGTGGTCGGTTTAGGGAGAAAGAATATGGTTACAATGGTAGCGTTGGGAACCAAATAAAGCGATCGATATAGGGGAGTGGTTGGTCTGTGGAGGTGGTTGGATAGACGTTTTACTGTACTTTCATCGGAATATGCAGCTTTAAGAGTGCTTCCCGTGTACGTACACGTACACGTACACGTACACGTCCACGTACACACTGCGTCTGGGTGTGCCTATGTAAACGAGAGGTGGCCGTGTTCGTGTGTACTTTATAGTATAGCGGCAGTCAGGTGCCAATACATGTAAGTGTTCAAACAGTCACGTGATGAGTGGAGTGGACTGGAGTAGGGTGGGGGGTGTGGTGTGGTTTGGGGTGGGAAAGACTAGACGGCCAGGCTGCGGGAGCAGATATATAATGTCCCTCGTGTACCCGCAGGCTTTGGTACACGGCCCAATGCAATCACGTTAGTACGCCCACCCCCCCAGTAGGTGGCGTGATGAGCTGCTCACGGAGCGCAGGTGCGATGTAACTGAGGAATAAGACGATGGGAGTAATAATACGTGAGTAATAATACGACGACGCGAGTAATAATATGATGACGCGAGTAATAATACGACGACGCGAGTAATAATACGACGACGCGAGTAATAATACGACACGAGTCATAATACGACGACACGAGTAATAATACGACGACACGAGTAATAATACGACGACACGAGTAATAATACGACGACGCGAGTAATAAGATGCGAGTAATAGTAAGACGACTCGAGTAATAATATGATGACGTGAGTAATAATATGACGACGCGAGTAATAAGACGACGCGAGGAATAAGACGATGCAAGTAATAAGACGAAACGAGTAATAAGACGACATGAGTAATAAGACGACATGAGTAATAAGACGATGTGAGTAATAATACTGACACGAGTAATAAGACTGACACGAGTAATAAGATGACGCGAGTAATAAGATGACGTGAGTAATAAGACGACATGAGTAATAAGACGACGTGAGTAATAAGACGACATGAGTAATAAGACGACGTGAGTAATAAGACGACATGAGTAATAAGACGCGAGTAATAAGACGACGTGAGTAATAAGACGCAGACTAGAAAAGACACAGGGGGTTTGGTATCTGTAACACTCAACACGATCTAATATATATGTGCTGTATAAGAAATTATATGAGTATAATTATCCGAAAACCGATTATCACATCCCATCTCTGCTAGTGCTATTCTCCAGGGTCCTTGTATTTCAAAAGGAAACCACCCATTTAACTGCAGATCACGTGTCTATCTCCTCCACCACCATTACCACACGGAGTGTAGGAGCACCACCCTCACCTGTGCTGCGCCATTCTACAATCAATGCACAGTGAATTGCGCTTATGTTTCACAGGAGCACCCAGTGATATTACCTCCTCCCCCACACGCACCCCCCCCCCCCCATAACCGGCCTCCGGGGCCTCTCGATCCCACACCTCGGGCAGTACCTGCCGGCGGCGAGTCCTCCTCCCGGCCGGTGTCTAGTAGCCAACTTCTGTCCTCTGCTGGCGCAGGCTAGTTCGAAGGTGGGGGAGGGGAGGGGGGGGGGGGGGGGGGGGGGGAACCCATCACCCCCCCCCCCCACTCCTCACCCCTTGTTTGGGTTTCATGTTCTCGCAACATCTACGTCATATAAGAACGGGATTCAAATCCAACCAATTGTCATATACATCCTGATTCCTTCAAATTAACATTAATCGGTAAATACCAAAAATCGCGGAAATCCGCCAATTCACGGAGATCTTCCATCCCTGTAAATTACATAAGCAGCTGATTTAATCCCCTCAAGTTGATTCATACCCAGAGATCAGTTTTCTGTGCGGGTGGGCATTGCTTACTGTGAACTACAAATCAATTCTCGCTTATTCCCCATTGCACAAATACAGGGCGTGTACACGCGTAAAGATATGGAATTCAAGGCTTTTCAAGGCTGTTTTCAAAAGCACTTCAAGACTATTTTCATCTGGGATTCAGGAGAAAATAACGGCGAATGACGATTTCAGACTAATTTAGGTCGGGGGACAGTTTAATGGAATTCAAGGCTTTTCAATGCTAATTAACCTAAATAGGTTTTAATTTAAGGCTTTTCAGTGCCTTGAAATGGGGCAAATGAAGTTCAAGACTTTTCAAGACTTTTCAAGACTTTCCGGGCCCTGCAAAAATAACCCAATCCCACTTAACAGTGAAGCTGGTGGCGGTGTGGTTGGTGAAGCAGACCAAGTTGCCCGGGTGCTGGGTCGGGTGGCGCTCCGAGCCGCTCACCCCGGATACACGCTGTATACTTTGGCGGTAGGTGACCGACCCTGCACACAAGGGCCCCGGGTTCGCAGCACTAACAATCCGCCGCCCAGCAGGACTGTGTTCGGATCACCAACACTTTGTCGACGGAAGTCAAAAGGAACCGGAACGAAAAGTTATATTAAGTCATATAGTGTTTAATAGGAGGGAATTGTATTCATGGATTTATTTTGACGGGTTTTCTTTTAGAAATATATTTATTAGGAAAATTGGAAAATGGGGCGAATGCATGTTTCATTATACTCACTCACTCACCAACTCACTCACCAAGTCACTCACTCACTCACCAACTGACTCACCAACTCACTAACTCGCTCACCAACCCACTCACTCGCTCACCAACTCACTCACCAACTTACCAACTCGCTCACCAACTCACTCACTCGCTCACCAACTCACTTGCTCACCAACTGACTCACCAACTCACTCATCAACTCACTCACCAACTCACTCACCAACTCACTCACCCACACTCACTCACCCACCACTCACTCACCCACCCACCACTCACCCATACTCACTCAGTTACCCACCACTCACCCATACTCACTCACTCACCCACCACTAACCCACCACTCACTCACCCATCCACCCACCCACCACTCACCCACACCCACACACTCACTCACCCACCACTCACCCACACTCACTCACCCACCACTCACCACTCACCCACCCACCCCTCATTCACCACTCACCCACTCACCAACTAACTCGCTCATTCACTTACCAACTCACTCACTCACCACCCCCTCGCTCATTCACACTCTCACTCACTCACCACTCACACACACACACTCGAACACTGACTACAATACTGGCCTAGCAGAGTGTTTCGACGATACATGAGCGGAGCGGTGCAGTGCGTGCTGAATGAGCCTCTGCTGGTGGCAGTATTAAAGTGGACCAAGTAAAGGCGCAGACCTGGGTATTACCCGGGATCAGCGGCGTTCCGCTGACGATGTGACTTAAGGCCGGTCATGGAAGCCTCTCGTGAAATGTGGGCACAGTAATAGAGCCGGCATTACCCACAGTGCACAGCGAGCCAAGCCGTCGGCACCAGACCTCATGATGCTTAAAGCCGAGATTCCATACACATACTTTCCGGGACAATGTGGGCCATCCCATAGACATGTCCAAATAGGTATTATGAGGGCCATCCCATATACGCCCAAATAAGGTATACGAGGGCCATCCTATATACATGTCCAAATTGGTATATGAGGGCCATCCTAAGACCTAATATCCAAATCAGTATATGAGGGTGATTGCCTAGACATGTCCAAATAGGTATATGAGGACCATCCCATAAACGTGACCAAATCGGTATATGAGGGCCATCCCATATACATGTTCAAATCGGTACATGCGGGCCATCCCATGGACATGTCCAAATCAGTATATGAGGGCCTTCCCATAGACATGTCCAAATAGGTATAGGAGGGCCATCCCATACACATATCCAAATTGGTATATGAGGGCCATCCCATCGACATGACCAAATAGGTATACGAGGGCCATCCCATACACATGTCCAAATCGGTATATGAGGGCCATCCCATATACATGTCCAAATCGGTATGTGAGGGCCATCCCATAGACATGTCCAAATAAGTATACGAGGGCCATCCCATACACATGTCCAAATCGGTATATATACCGAGACACCAACTCACTCACCAACTAACTCGCTCATTCACTTCCCAACTCACTCACCACTCACCACCCACTCGCTCACTCACTCACTCTCACTCAACACTCACACACACACTCACCCTCAAACACTCACTACAATACTGCCCTAGTAGAGTTTTTCCACGATACAGGAGCGGTGCAGTGCGTGCTGAATGAGCCTGCTGGTCCCCTCATATATATGAGGGCCATCCCATAGACATATCCAAATGTATATTTGAGGGTCATCCCATAGACCTGTATAAATTTGCATACCACCCTCGATGTTATGCACAAACACATTAACAGCAACAAAATGGCATACATTCTGTAGGGAATGATAGCCTATGCTGCGGTGATATGGCGTTTGTCATTAGGAAGCATATGATTCTAGCAGGGTTGCCAAGATTGCAAAATGAAAACCAGGAAGATATTAAGGGATGTTATAATGGGGTCTGGGAACCCCCCCCCCCCCGCCCCCTCCCAAGACAATTTTAAAATCTTAAGATACTCTGTGGTGCATTTTGGACACAGAACTCCTTCAGATTGATATATTACTTAATGAATGAAAAACTGGAAGATCGGCGTCAGATGATGATGGGGATAAAATATCACACCTTAAGGGCGCATTCCTTACACGCGGTATGCGAATGCGACAAAAAATCGAAATGCCTTGAAGCCTATGGGCTACATTCCTTACACGTGGTATGCGGCATGCGGCATGCGTCAACTCGATCGGTCCCTGTAGCGATCAGTGTGGCATGCGGTATGCGGCATGCGGTGTGCGAATAGAAACATCAGTCGCACTTGTCCATTAGTTTTAGACGAGGAGAGGCGAATGAGCATTACGGAACGGTCACACACAAGGGTGCTGAGGGGAAACATATGGTAGTGGTGGTGGTGGTGGGGGTTCGGGTTGGTAAAAATGCTACCAGAGCCACAAAAATATGAATACTTATCTATAATTTGGTAATTATAAAGGTAGGAACCCCCATGTGACGTACTAAGAGGTACATAGATATAAATGCAATATTAGGTCATATACAGTGCAGTATTGAGTATACTTGTTTATTTTTATTTTTTAAATATAGCCAGTCGTGTGCCGCATGCCACGTGTAAGGAATCATGCCATTCGCATACCGCATGCTGCATGCTGCATACCACGTGTAAGGAATCCGCCCTTTACGGTGAAACCCTGTAGGGGCAAAGTGAGTTGGAAGTATAGGGTCTATAGCAATACACAGGGGTGGAAGGGACAGTTGCCAACACCAAACCAGCGGAACTCCCTTATTTGAAACCACAAATAAGTTCACAGAAATCATTGATGAAGGAAATCATATGGATAACCACTTCACAGCGGCGAAAACAAGTGCATGCACTTAACTGATATGAGCAAAATAAGAAACGATCACTTTTTTTTTTAAACACTTGCGGAACAGAACTAGACCTGGCCATGTTAAAGCTATGTGAATTAAAGATGCCCGAGATGGAAGAACATAACCACATCTAAATACCAGTGCTACATATCTCACAGCACACGTTCCTTCCCGGTTTTACAACGGGGTGTGTCACGGCGTGTCACGGCGTGTGTCAGTGCAGTGTCAGTGCAGTGTCAGTGCAGTGTCAAAGCAGGCAATGATTGATATGGCCCTTATACGGGAACGATGACCGACATGACAGTGACGTCACCAGATTCTCACTTCACTGGGCACTTCTTACAGGACATACACAGCAGAGCACTGTGTGCGTTTGTTTTGTTTGTTTGGTTCGTTGGTTCGTTGGTTGATGTCCTAGCAACATCTAAGGTAATATCAGGACAGGTACCGACTTGTGACAGTACACACTCACAGCAACTTTATAGTGCTTCCAAACGGAGGACCAGGCCACATTATCCAGATACTGTGCTAACCAGTCCCTCTCCTATCCTATTAATGCCGAGCGCCAGGTTAGGTAGCGACAAGTATCAATTTTATAAACCATTGGTGTGACTCGGCTGGGATTCAAACACCTGGCCTTAAGCACGGGAAGCCAGCGCTCTACCGATTCGGCTACCGCGTCCAGTCGCAGAGCACTGGGAAAAGCATACAAATACCTCCAATGATATTCCAGCATCATCAAACCATCCTAACCAAAACAACAACAAAGCATTGAGAGAAAACAAGTGGGACACGTTCAGGCAGATTCATCAGATACATATCAGGTTGCTAATAATGCACGTCACACGGGGATGATGCATCGCCCAATCAGAAGCCGAGCCGTCAGTAATTACCATTCATCTCAAGTCACTATGCAGTATGCCTGCCCACTGACTCATACTTCATAGTGCTGCACAACTTGGAGGAGTTCTGAGTCAGGTTCCCTGACCTCCTTATCTTTGTTCAAAATAAAGGATTCAAGGGAAAGAGCACACACATCCGGGACACACCTGTATTTCCACGGGGCATGGCCTAGATCACTACGTTTGGTGGGCAAAGTGTACGTGATGTGTGTGTGTGATGTGCATGGTGTGTGTGTGATGTGCATGGTGTGTGTGATGTGCATTGTGTGTGTGATGTGCATGGTGTGTGCGTGGTGTGTGTGATGTGCATGGTGTGTGATGTGCATGGTGTGTGTGATGTGCATGGTGTGTGTGATGTGTGTGGTGTGTGTGGTGTGTGTGATGTACGTGGTGTGTGTGATGTGCGTGGTGTGTGTGATGTGTGTGGTGTGTGATGTGCATGGTGTGTGTGATGTGCGTGGTGTGTGATGTGTGTGTGATGTGTGATATGTGTGGTGTGTGATGTGTGTGGTGTGTGTGTGGTGTGTGTGTGGTGTGTGTGTGGTGTGTGTGTGGTGTGTGTGATGTGTGTTGTGTGTGATGTGTGATGTGTGTTGTGCATGGTGCGTGGTGTGTGCGCGGGTGGTATGTTTGCAGTGATGTGTTTGTAGTGGTGTGGTGTGGTGTGGTGGGTTGTTGGAGGTTCATGTCCTGGCAACATCTAAGGTCATATCAGGATGGGTACTGACTTGTGACAGTGCACACTCATGGCTTCTTTTATAATGCTGCCCGTCCCACTAGGAGACCAGGCTGCCAGCACCTTGACCTGATATCCCAGGAAGTGCTCTGACCAATTCGGCCATTCCGCCCGGTCAAAAAGGGGAGTGTTTAGCAGACAAAGCGATAAGTGTTTTGTGGCTCATCCTGACTGGCACAGCCAGGTGAAACAGCAGAGCCAAGTTCAGCGCACGGTGCCACCACACACTGAACGTTGGCACTGAGGACACTTCCGATTGGCACTGAGAAGCCGGACAGTTCCTGCCAAAAGATCCGCTCGCGCCGCTTCAGGCCATAACATTAGTGCTTTGTTTCGCGGATCAGCTCTAAACGCCCAGGGTCAGGGTCACAATGGCTTCTTTCGTTTTTGTTAACCATTATTTGGCATTAGCCCCACTGCCCTCACCTCCACTTTCACCCCAGCCCTCCCCAACCTCAATTCAATGCTTCCTTTCGCTGTTCATTTGCCATGTTGATATTTTGGTGTGAAAGTGTTGTTGTGTAAAAGATTTCCGGAAACATCTATAGTCTATGATGTGGCCAGACAGCCTGCGGAAGTCAGTGAGTGCACCACGCTGTCACTCAAAACACAGCTTCCCTCGAACCTTTATAATGGTGTGGGGGGGGGGGGGGGGGGGGGGGGAAGAGAGATGGCCGAATGAGTTAGATCGTCCGTCTCCCGTGTTAGTAGATCGTAGGTTCGAATCCTGGTCGAGTCAAACCAATGACTTAAAAATTGATACTTGCTGCTTCCTAGCCATACGCTCAGCATTATTAGGATAGGGCAAGGAGCAGTGGAATGAGGGAGACCAGTCGTTTGTGACTGAAATTTCCCCTGCTTAATCAACTAATGTACCCACAAAACATGCACCGAAAAGCGGAAATTTCTCATCACTTATATAGCATGGTAGCGATAGGGGAGGGGGATAACATTGCATTAAGGTAAACCACTAATATCGACTATAATCAAGACTATATCTTGAACTCAAACTTTTTCAACAATTTTAATAATATTTAACATTCCTATGACCATTCCTTTGTCAATATTGATTCAATAATTAATAGTTCTACATCACAATAAACCGAAAAGAAGAGGGGATAAAGTGAGCATATAGTGAATTTGTCTGCCAGGCATATGTATATATCCCCACCCCACAAAACTGCTCACCATTCACACCGGGAGGCATTTTTGTCAAGCCATAAAAGTGCATATTAATAATATTATTACTATAAGAACACAATAATAACATCTAATATAAACAATTATTATACACGATGATACTAATAGTTATTATCGTTATCATTATCATTATTATTATAGCTGGCACCATTGTAGTAGCACATCTGTTATCATTATAATAATAATTATTATTATTATAGCCTGCACCATTGTAGTAGCACATCTGTTATTATCATTATAATAATAATAATTATTATTATTATTATTATTATTATTATTATTATAGCCTGCACCATTGTAGTAGCACATATGTTATTATCAGTATTATAATAAGTATTGTTAGTTATTATTATTATTATTATTATTATTACTACAGCCGGTACCATTGTAGTAGCGGATGTCTTTTCCAGCAGGTACCCAATGCTAATGCAGATATTGGCTTTCCATATTTAATCCCCCCCTCCCCCTAACACACAGCCATCCAATATAACCTATGATGATTCACACAGATGGTGGAACTGAAAGGCAAACAAATTTATTTGAGATAACTTTTTGTTGGTTGTAAATTGCTTCTTTTTTTTTTAATTAAAAAAAATACACCAACAAACAGAATCTTTACAAGTGTTCTCAGATGGCGCTGCTGTAGATCAAGAACACCAAAGTCCTCCATACATATCAGAGTGGCTGGCTTCCTGTGGGTGTAAGATGTGTCAGTAGGGGGGCCTGCATCTCCCATCAATGATTTTCTGGATTTTTTTTATTTTAATTTTTTTTTTATTTAAACATTGTTATTCTTCTTTTTTTTTCAGAAAAGAAAAAGTGTGGGGACTCTCAATTGATGCCAGGAGGGTGCACTTCAAAAGTGGGTGTTGGTGGTTGAGGTGAGACCGGGAAGGTAACGCCCGATCTAGGCATGTTTAAGTCATGATCCAAACTGCTGGTTCCACCAGATCTGCACACAATAAACGGAGCAGGATCCCTGCCAGATACAGGCACAACAGGCACCGCATGATACCCCCAGGGTCCGGACACGTGTCAACATATGAAATTCAAGGCTATTTCAAGGCTTTTCAAGGCTCTTTTTGATAGGAAGTGAGGCGAGTATTGGTGTTTTGTTGTGTGTAGGTATGTCAGATTATGTTATGCCAAATGGCGATTTCGGCCTAATTTAGATCAGTGGGGACAGTTTAATAGAATTCAAGGCATTTCAAGAGTAATTACTCAAAATAGGTTAAATTCAGGGCTTTTCAAGGCCTTGAAATGGGGTAAATGAAATTCAAGCCTTTTCAAGATTATCCAGGCCGCGTACCGACCCTGGAAATGGATTCGAAGGAAATGGCTTGGAAGGAAATTGAAGAAAATGGAATGGAATGAAATGAAAGGAAACGGAATGGAATGAAATGGAATGAAACGAAAATGGAAATGGAAATGTATTGGATACGGATTGGAAAGGAAATAGAAATAAATAAACACGAGTGGAGTGGTGTGGTGTGGTGTGGTGTGGTGCGGGGGTGGGGGGGGGGGGGGGGGGGGGGGGGGGGGCGGGGGGGCGGGGGGGGGGGGGGGCGGGGGGGGGGCGGGGGCGGGGCGGGGGGGGGCGGGGCGGGGCGGGGCGGGGGGGGGGGGGGGGGGGGGCGGGGCGGGGCGGGGCGGGGGGCGGGGCGGGGCGGGGGCGGGGGGCGGGGGGGGGGGCGGGGGGGCGGGCGGGGCGGGGCGGGGCGGCGCGGCGCGGCGCGGCGTGGCGTGGCGTGGCGTGGCGTGGCGTGGCGTGGCGTGGCGTGGCGTGGCGTGGCGTGGCGTGGCGTGGCGTGGCGTGGCGTGGCGTGGCGTGGCGTGGGAGAGGATGGAATGGTGGCACACTCACCACTCCGGTGCCACTCAACCTCTGAGCGGACCACTGCGCACAGACAATGTGACGTAATGAAAGCACCGGATGTGACCCACGACAACCGAACCGCGCATGCGCACACCTACTGCCACGCATACACCGGCTTTGGTTACAAGACGGCGCGCAGACGCACAAATAATCAGAACCACGGAATGAAAAAAGATTTCAAAACGACAATTCAAGCAATATTCACAATATCCAATGACAAGTTTTACTACTAAACTGTGTGCACCTGAATGGAAGAAAAGCAAAAGAAAAGAAAAGAAAGATATTTTTCCATGTAGCCCAGTCAACAAGCAGGAATGACCCCGGTCGCCAGTGTTGTTCGTTTTTTGTTGTTTTTTTACATCAGCCATGTGTACTGCGTATAAGAAAATCTCAACTAAAGGGACCTTCTCCAGGGCCTTTTCGTGATTCAAAAAGATCAAATAAATGCAACTTTTGTCTACATTCGTGTACGATACAAATTTTTTTTTTTTAAACAAGTGTGCTATTCACAACCAAAATGAACTGTCGCCTATCAATGACACAAGACAGGGTTGCCGACATAGGAAAAGGAAAAACAGAAAAATCTTATATGTATGTACAGTAAAACCTCTAAATCCACCGACCTTGGGACCGACTATCAGTGGTCGATTTAGGGAGGTGGTCGGTTTAGGAAGTTAGAATATCCTTATTCTTGGGACCCAAATATAACGATCGATATAGGGGAGTGGTCGATCTGTGGAGGTGGTCGGCTAGAGAGGTTTTACTGTGTGTATATATATACAACGTCCCACACATCTTCCTTTCATTTCCACTTTTGCTGCGCCTCATCATTGGATACCCCCACCCCACCCCACATCCTCCTCACTCACTATCACAGAGGGATCCCGGTGTGCAACCTGCTGACCTTAGACGGATCTTCGCATCTCACCCTGGGAGCTGGATACCTCATCAATCACGTGACATCTGACCTAACAAAACCCGACCACCAGCACACCCTCGCAATACCCCACCCAGTCCACGCCGTCTCACATACCTCGGGGCTCTGTAGAGCGGTCCCGCCCGTCCCAGTAACATTCAAGTGTATTTAACGAACCCCCGGCTCCTACCCACCCTACATGCCGGGGGAACAGTTCAGCCCAGCACCACTCGCAGATGGTTGGATGGTTGGATGGATGGTTGGATGGTTGGATGGTTGGATGGTTGGATGGTTGGATGGATGGTTGGATGGTTGGATGGTTGGATGGTTGGATGGTTGGATGGTTGGATGGTTGGATGGTTGGATGGTTGGATGGTTGGATGGTTGGATGGATGGATGGTTGGATGGTTGGATGGTTGGATGGTTGGATGGTTGGATGGTTGGATGGTTGGATGGTTGGTTGGATGGTTGGATGGTTGGATGGTTGGATGGTTGGATGGATGGTTGGATGGATGGATGGTTGGTTGGATGGTTGGTTGGATGGTTGGTTGGATGGTTGGATGGATGGATGGTTGGATGGTTGGTTGGATGGATGGTTGGATGGTTGGATGGATGGTTGGTTTAAGTTTTACATCCTGGCAACATTTAAGGTCATATCAGGAGGGGTACCGACTTGTGTCAGTGTGCACTGATGGCGACTTTATAGTGCCTCTCCACTGGGAGAAGAGACCAGATTTCCCATTTAGTCACATTGTCCTGATAGTGACACTGAACAAACCAGTCCATGCCCTATCTTAGTAATCGCGAGCACCAAGCAAGTAGCAACTAGCATCAAATTCTAAGTCATTGGTTTAACTGAACTAGGAATCGAACTTCCAACCCTCTGCACGGGAAGCCCACACTCTACCGATTCGGCCACCGCGTCCGGTCTCACAGGTAGTGAAATAATAATAATAATAATAATAATAATATTTATTTATTTTATTTATTTATTTCCATGATCATTGTACATATAAGTTGATATTTATATCACACATGAAGCTGGAAATGAAACCTTATGCATTTAGGTGAGCATAACTAATAGTTAGTTCCCAAAAGAAAACTAGAAAGAGAAATTAGAAAGGGGAACAAAAGCTGATGGTTTCCAAATATGGACCGCAGTTGGCACAAATTCAAAAGAGTACGAAGGAGTGGGGCTCAAATGACATAGCATTTACTTCAGGGAGTGGCGTACAAACATAATAGATTGTAACTTTCCACCTATGCCATCTGGATGCCATATGAGAAGTTACAAACAATGCCCCTGTTGTCTGGCATGCTACTTTTGGAAACAATTCGAAACTTTGTTTTTGTTGATGTTTAAAATACAAACAAAAGTAGAGTCACTAGAGTATCTTCTAATCACGCAGCGGAATAGTTGGTTGTTGAAGTTTTTAGGTCCTCGCAACATCTACGATCATATCAGGATGGGTACCGACTTGTGACAGTGTGCACTCACGGCGAGTTTATAGTGCTGCCCCACTGGGAGACCAGGTCAGCAGCGACATGACCCAATATCCCACTCAGATCACATTTTCCTGACACTGAGCCAACCAGTCCTTGCCCTATCCTAATACAGTACAACCCCGTTAGACCAAGCTATGTTAAACCAAGCTCCGTTAAACTAAACGATCGGTTAATCCAAACTTTTTTCGGCGGCCCTGCAAAATGCTACCATTTATCAAATAAAAAAGTTGGTTAATCCAAAGTATCGGTTAATCCAAACAAAATTGTCGGACTCCAGGCCACTTCCGGTACAGTTAAACCAAACTTGTATGTGGTTATAAGGTCATCTGAGACTTTTTTATATGCTAAATGGTAGTATTCTGTCGGGCCGCCAAAAAAGATTTGGATTAACCCATCGTTTAATGGGGTTATACTGTATATATACATAAAAAACGATAATCAAAGTGTCCACACACACTGTATATTACATTCATAATGCACCCACGTTTTTGCCAAAGCCAAGTCAAAGTTGAAGCCAAAGCTCGGTTAAACCAATGATCGGTTAATCCAAACAAATTTCTAGGGTCCCTCCAAGTTTGGTTTAACGGGGTTATACTGTAATGCCAAACGCCTGACTGGGAAGTGACAAGCACCAATTTCTAAGTCATTGGTTTGACTTGTCCAGGGTTCAAACTTGTGGGTTCGAATCCCACAATCAACCAAAACAGGAGACGGACGCCCAACTCATTCGGCCATCCTGTCTGGTCGCGCAGTGGAATGGGTGATATTTCCCTACTAGTACTACCCTACTACCTGAGAGCTGAATCACTACCTCTCTGACTGACTCCCCCCCCCCCCCCACCACCACCACCACCACCACCAAACCGGAAGCTGCTCACCAGCAGAGCCCGCCCTATGATCCTCTCACCTCAAATACCCACCGGCCCAGCAAGTACCTCACCGACATGTGGTTTTCCATTCCAACACCAAGTTTTTTGGGGTGTATTCCTTTTTTAAATAACCGATTTCACCATCTTTACTCCATCAGACAGTTGCTGTAGTAGCAGTAGCAGTAGCAGTAGCAGTAGCAGTAGCAGTAGCAGTAGCAGTAGCAGTAGCAGTAGCAGTAAAAGTAGCAGCAGTAGCAGTAGCAGTAGCAGTAGCAGTAGCAGCAGCAGCAGCAGCAGCAGCAGCAGCAGCAGCAGCAGCAGCAGCACCAGCAGCACCAGAAAGTACACCAGGAAGAGCACCAGAAAGAGCAGACTATTGCTGAACTATCTATTTATGAATGTTTAAAGCTGCACAGTCCGAAACCCAAAACACTTATCTAAATTGTATTCTACATATTCAAGTGGTGCACTTACTAAGCATATGTTGCAGCATAGAAGAGAATGCTAAGTTAATTCAATACAACTTCATAGTACTGAAGCTAGAATTCAACATGCACGCCAAAATTAACTTGGCATGTCTTTACTTCTCCAAAATAATGACCTTAGATGTTGCTAGGACGTAAAAAAACAACAACAAAAACAACAAAAACAACTCCAAAATATCTCCAAAATTCGCCATTTAAAATTAGTTAATTCAAAATAAAGTAAGGTCGATTATAACAATCAACCTAATATGTAGGCAGAAAGTTAAGTCAAAGCCATCGGACTATGCAACTGTCATGTTTCTGGTGCCCAGGAACGATCATTAGAAAACACCCAACACAACAGCCACCTGCAGAGAAGGTTGGTTGGTTCTTGGAGTTTTACCTCCTGGCAACATCCAAGGTCATATCAGGACGCCCTGCAGAGAAGGGAGAAGGATTTGTTTGTTTGTTGTTGTTTTACGTCCTAGCAACATCTAAGGTCATATCAGGATGGGTACCGACTTGTGACAGTGCGCACTCATGGCGACTTTATAGTGCTGTCCCACTGGGAAACCAGGCCGCCGGCACCATGACCTGGTATCCCACTCAGTCACATTATCCTGACACTGAGCACACCAGTCCTTGCCCTATCCTAATAATGCCGAGCGCCTGGCTAGGAAGCGACAAGTATCAATTTTAAAGTCATTGGTTTGACTCGACCGGGACTCGAACCCACGACCCCACGATCTACCAGCACGGGAGACAGACGCTCTAACTCATTCGGCCATCCCGTCTGGCTAGGGAGAAGGATGGCAAAGACATAGCACAGGATGGGCTCCCTGACCCTGGTTCTTAACCGGAAGCGACGCACGCACGCACGCACGCACGCACGCACGCACGCACGCACGCACGCACGCACGCACGCACGCACGCACGCACGCACGCACGCACGCACGCACGCACGCACGCACGCACGCACGCACGCACGCACGCACGCACGCACTCCTCTGCCCTGTCCCTCCCCTGACACCTGAGAGGTCGGACAAACTGGGTCATGACATTTAGTCACTCACAGACAGAATCAATAGTGGACACACCCTGCACAACGATGCACGCCATCCGCACATGTTATACTATAAATTATAAGGTCCATGGTTGGGAGCAACTATAGTTTGTTGCGTTATTAGTTTAGCAAAATTTTATTTACTTAATGCACTGCAAGTTAAGTCAATTATCTTCTTCTTTTTTTAAAAATTACCCTAGATTAAAATGCTGTAATTCAACCTGATGTCCTTAACTGGTTGGTTGTTTGTTGGAGTTTTACGTCCTGGCAACATCTACTGTCATTTCAGGACAGGTATCGACTTGTGACAGTGCACACTCATGGTGACTTTATAGTGCTGTCATACTGGGAGACCAGGCTGCCAGCACCATGACCTGATATCCCACTCAAGTCACATTATCTTGACACTTGAGGTGACCAGTCCTTGCCCTATCCTATTAATGCTGAGTGCCTGGCTAGGAAGCAACAAGTATCAATTTTATATGGCACTGATGTGTGTAACTAAATATTATGATTTTGTTCAATTATATTTTAAAATCCAACGAATTATGCAAGTAAACACATGACGCATGTCACGAGGTATCTAGACGCTGAGCAATTAATCCACTGGTGTGGAGGCGCTGAGCAGATCACCTGTGGAAGCACTAGAAGGAGCGTCAGAAGCCATTCACAGTGATTGCAATCTATACCCGCAGTGAATATGGATTAAATTAGTGTCGTGGGAGGTGATGAAAATGGGATATTGTGCCTAGAGCATGATTCAAAGCCACACTTCTTGCCATTCCATGGGGCTCCTTGATGCAATCACCCCAGCCATGCCTACCTGTCTGTGTGTGTGGTTCCTTACCTGAGAGGTCAGTGCAGACCACTACCGTATCAACAAGAGCTTCGTCTGTGATGGATTGGCGGGGATATGTACCATGTGGCTAGCATACCTGTGTTCAGGGGCCGCTTTTGCTAACAGGTCAGGGCCCCCCCCCCCGCTTTGCTAACAGTTCAGGGCCCCCCCGATTTGCTAGCAGTTCAGGGCCCCCCGCTTTGCTAATAGTTCAAGGGCCACACCTTGCTAACAGTTCAGGGGCCCCGCCTTGCTAACAAGGTCAGGGGTCCTGCTTTGCTAACAGTTCAGGGGCCACTCGCTTTGCTAACAGTTCAGGGGCAACTTGTTTTGCTAACAGTTCAGGGTACCCCCTTTGCTAACAGTTCAGGGGCCCCGCTTTGCTAACAGTTAAAGCTGCTTAGTTCAATGAAGGCCTAACATTTACTAAACCAAAACCAGTATAGATCTCTAACTTAGACTGGCTCACGTATTAAGCATTTATGGCTGCATTGCAGGGATAGTTACTGTGGAATACACAATTTAATAGAAGCTGTTACTACTGAAGGCTATGGTCTCACAGTTTTGAGATGCATGCCAAAATTGATTTAGCATATTTGCACTCCAAATATCTCCAAAGTTAGCCATTTAAAATAAATTTACCTCAAACTAAAGTAAGATAGATCATAACGATCAACCTAATATATTTACCTATTTTTTAAATGTTTTTTAAAAAAAGACTCAAAAACATCAGACTACCGAACCCTGAGTGGTGCATACTCAAACTTTCTAGACCCCAGGATTGGTTGGCGCACTGCACAAGGCAATGTGGAATGTGTGATGGAGGGAGGGGGGGGGGGGGGGGGGGGAGAGAAGGGCACACCTACGTACTAGTAGTTCTAAATATGCTCCAAAACCGAGCCTGCCATAAATCAAACAGCATAACATTGCAATACACGTCAGATGTCAGTTCTCGGGAAGCAATTTGTTGGGTTTTGAATTTGTGCTTTTAATCCAGTCATGGTCATTATTTGCCTAGTTAAAGCTTTTTATTGATAAGTAAATACCCATTCTTGGGGTATTTCCATCTGTTTGTTCTCTTTTTTTTTTTTTTACAGAGAACCTTGAGGTATCTGACGGCTAGAAATGCCGTACACATTCCACAGTTCAGCGCATACATGAGCAAATACCCACGTGCTAATCGAGTATGTCCAATATGCAGGCAAAACAACCTCTACCCCCCCCCCCCACCCCCGATCTGACCTTGTTAGCTTTTTATTATTGGCTTCTACCAACCAAGTTGAAACCTGATGATTTGTAAATGTTGCTTCCGTTGAAGTCAACACAGTAAAACCTCTCTAACCGACTGTAATGTATGTGTGTTTCAGTCCCCTGTATCGATCGCTTTATTTGGGTCCCAACAATACAATAACATTGTAACCATAGTCTAACTCCCTAAACCAACCACCTCCCTAAACCGACCACTTAAAGTCGGTCCCTCGGTCGGTCGATTTAGATAGGTTTTACTGTAGTTGGAATGGCAGGGCCCCAAGTTGAACCTCTAGTTTACCGCAGCCCCCTCCCCCCCACATCCCCATCCCTCATCTCAGTTTGACCCTCTAACTCCCCTGTACATGTCTGTCACAGAGCAATACCCATCCACACCCACCCACACCCACGAAACCACTTAATCCAATCAAACACCACCGCTATTTGCAACCCACAACCTATAAAAACCATCTTCTTATTCGCTTAAGTCTACATATATATAATAATTATAAAAATCTATATATAATAATATAACTGTTCGTGGCCGGCGTGAGAGCACGTGACCAGAAAAGTCAATGCGTGTACAGAACAGACAGGTGGCGCCACAATCGGACTGAGATTGCCAGAGGATGACACTCGATGACCAATAAGCACCCTGTTCCACTGAGGTTGGTTAGTTGGTTGTTGGAAGTTTTACGTCCTGGAAACATCTAAGGTCATATCAGGATGGGTACCGACTTGTGACAGTGTGCACTCACGGCGACTTTATAGTGCTGCCCCACTGGAAGACCAGGCCACCATGACTTGATATCCCACTCAGTCACATTATCCTGGCCCTGAGCCAACCAGTCCTTGCCCTATCCTAATAATGCCAAGCACCTGGCCAGGAAGTGACAAGTATAAATTGTTAAATAATTGCTTTGACTCAACCAGGGTTTGAACCTATGGGTTAGAATCCCATGATCTACCAAAACAGGAGACGGATGCTCAACTCAAGGGCCACCCTCTCTCAGTGTCTGATGCTCAACTAAGGGTGGAGAATAATACAAATTAAAGTGGAAAGCTTCCGATTAATTATACTCATATAATGCTTATACATCTCATATATATATTATATATACATGTAAAAAAAGAAATGAAAAAAGAACAAGAAAAAGGTATGGACAACATTGGAAAGGAGAATAGCTTCAAATGCACTATCAGCTTGGTTTGACAGCAGAGTATCAGAACAGTGCTTCCGGGTAAATAGACATCTGACCGGTACAACCAGCTGGGGGGACCACGTGCGGCCTTCTGTTGATGTTGCCCACTATAAAACCAACACCTACGAAATACAAACTGCTCAGTATTTTTCGTTGCCTCCCCACACTCCCTCCCAGACACCTTCCCGATTGAAGGAACCAGAGCAGTTTCAATAGAAATTCACGAATATGTATAAACAATACAGTGAGACCCCGTTATAACACGACCAGAGTCCATAAAAAGTCAACGCAAAAAAAAAAGGTGGTGTTGCGGTAAGATGTTCAAGGCCCTGTACGGACACTGTATAAGACATAGCATAATATATAAAATTACGTAATGAATATAATTGATGTATTATAATCTAAGATACTTATATATCTAATTTTTTTTAAATTAATTCAAGCATCCATCATCTTTGCTACCCAAATAATGGGAAACCACCACCACCACTACCACCAACAATAATAACCAAAGGGAGAGGGGGCTAAGAATAAGAAAAGGTGAGGCGGCCTGCCCCATAGACCCACACACCAACAAACAACAATAATAACAAAGGGAGACGGGGAATAAAAACAGGAAATGGTGAGGTGCCCTGCGTCATGGACCCACACAACAACAACAATAACGAAGGGAGATGGGGAATGAGAACAAGAATAGGCGAGGCAGCCTGCCCCGTGGACCCGCACACAAAGGGAGATAAAAACAAGAAAAGGTGAGGTGGCCTGCCCCATGGACCCGCACACCAACAAACAACAATACTAACAAAGGGAGATGGCGTGGGGGGGAGGAGGGGGGGGGGGGGTAAGAACAAGAAACGGTGCGGCAGCCTGCCCTGTGTACCCGCACACCAACAAACAAACAATAATAATAACAAAGGGAAATGGGGGATAAGAACAAGAAAAGATGAGGCAGCCTGCCCCGTGGACCCGCACACCAACAACAACAACAAAGGGAGATGGGGATAAGAAAAAGAAAAGGCAAGGCCCCATGGACCTGCACACCAACAACAATAACAAAGGGAGACGGTGGATAAGAAGGAAAAAAATGTGAGGCAGCCTGCCCCATGGACCCGCACACCAACAACAACAAACGGAGACGGGGATAAGAACAACAAAAGGTGAGGCGGCCTGCCCCATGGTCCCGCACACCAACAACAATAATAAAGGAAAACAGGGATAAGAACAAGAAAAGGCGAGGTGGCCTGCCCAACAAACAGCAATAATAACAAAGGGAGACGGAAGGGTAAGAACAAGAAAAGGTGAGGTACCCTGCCCTGGGTACCCACACACCAACAAACAACAATAATAATAACAAAGGGAAATGGGGGATAAGAACAAGAAAAGGTGAGGCAGCCTGCCCCGTGGACCCGCACACCAACAACAATAACAAAGGGAGACGGGGATAAGAACAAGAAAAGCAAGGTGGCCTGCCCCATGGATCCACACACCCAACAACAACAGCAAAGGGAGACGGGGATAAGAACAAGAAAAGGCTCGGTGGCCTGCCCCATGGACCCGCACACCAACAACAATAACAAAGGGAGATGGGGATAAGAACAAGAAAAGGCAAGGTGGCCTGCCCCGTGCACCAACAACAATAACAAAGGGAGATGGGGGGGATAAGAACAAGGAAAGGCGAGGTGGCCTGCCCTGTGGACCTGCACACCAACAACAATAACAAAGGGAGATGGGGGATAAGAACAAGAGAAGGCAAGGCGCCCTGCCCCGTGCACCCGCACACCTTGCGACGGACACCTGAGGTCGGGGTGAAGGCGGGGTGAAGGCGGGGTGAACAGACCGACTGGATGGAGATAGCAGGTGGTAACACAAACAAACTCTGGCTATAGACGGCCTCGGCTGGATGGTTCCCCGGGGCAACAATCGGCGGGTGGCAGTGAATGATACTCTTGATACATTCGTCACATTGCTGGTTGCTTTCCCAACAAATCGACAAAAACCTAAAACCGACAAAAACACTGTCTGCCGCAGAAACAAACAGCAATAGGAACATGTGTCTAGCAGGGGCCAGTGTGGAAGGGAGCCCAACTCTGCGAGCATCTCACCACGCAGAATGCAGCACTCTGCTCCTCAAAAAGCACACCTGGCCTCAGATGTCGGTGTAGAGATGTTTGTTGCTGGCCATGAATTGCTTTGCAATGGCCAAATTCCACGCGTTGCTGTGGAATTTGGCCACATTTTGGAAAGCGCATTCAAGTAAGTACCAGCAATAGGTTACATCCAGACCATTTGTAAATGACTATTGGTCACATATCGGAAAGCACATTCAAATAAGTAACAGCAATAGGTAACATCCCGACCATCTGTAAATGACTATTGGCCACATTTTGGAAAGCGCATTCAAGTAAGTACCATCAATAGGTTACATCCACACCATTTGTAAATGACTATTGGCCACATCTCGGAAAGCGCATTCAAATAAGTACCATCAATAGGTTACATCCACACCATTTGTAAATGACTATTGGCCACATCTCGGAAAGCGCAATATTTATTTGTTAGGATTTTACGTCCTAGCAACATCTATAGTCATATGAAGACAGGTACCGACTTGTGACAGTGCACACTCATGGCAACATCATAGTGCTGACCCGCTCGGAGACCAGGCTGCCGGCACAATGACCCAATATTCCACATGGGAACATTATCCTGACACTGAGCTAACCAGTCCATGTCCTATTCTATTAATGCCAAGCACCAGTCTAAGTAACGACAAGTATCAAGTCATTGGTTTGACACAGGTGGAATTCAAACTCCTGACCTTACGCACAGGAAGCCTCCACTCTACGGATTCGGCCACCGCATCCAATTAATTGAGTGGGAGATTGGATGGGGTGAGTGGGTAGGGAGTGGGTAAGGTGAAGTGAGGTTAGTCGGGTGGTTGGTTGGTTGGTTGTTTCACGTCCTGGAGTTTTAGGGCCTGGCAACATCTAAGGTCATATCAGGACGGGTACCGACTTGTGACAATGCGCACTCATGGTGGGTGGGCTGGTGGGGTGTGTGTATAAGGTGGAGTGGGGTGGTGTGTGTGTGGAGTGGGTGTGTGGAGTGAAGGATGCATAAATACCATAGCTAACAACCGGAAAACAATTATGTAAAATAAAAACATCCGTAAAAAATGTAAACCGTCCACATATTGCTTCACAAAGCGCTTAGAACTGAAGCGGTTAACTGTCTGCTTTAGGCCCCACTACTTGTCAGCAGTTCAACTTATCTGATGGAGAAGACCTAGGCCATGGCCATACAATGTGCATGTTCACTAGTTGTTTGTTTATTGTGGGTTGGGTTCTTTTTTCTTGGGGGGGGGGGGGATGTATTTTTTGTGCATGTTCCTTTCATACTTTAAACTCTTACACAAGGCAGAGAACAATGTCATTTATATCCATTCATATTTCATGTGCAAAAAATTTCCTTCTCATGTGTGTATGTATGCACTGAGTTATGTATTCATTCATGTTTACATTCATGTATTCATTCATGTTTACATTCATGTATACATTCATGTATACATTCATGTATACATTCATGTATACATTCATGTATACATTCATGTATACATTCATGTATACATTCATGTAAGCGCACATTACACCATAGAACCCATAAAGTTGCATATTCTGATGAAACCATCACATTTTCTAAACCACACCACTGGCCTACATTTGATCCTACATATCCCACTTAGATACTTGGTCCATGGTACTGGTAGTTAAAGTTGCATAGTCTGATGCTTTTGAGTTTTTGCTATTTTCTGAGATTAAATATAATATACTAACCGTTATAATCTACTTCACTTTAGTTTGAAGTAACTTTGATTTTAAATGGCTAAGTGTCATGTCAAAACATGCCAAAATAATGTTGGCAAGCACGCCAAAACTCTGACACCATAGACTTCAGTAGTAACGGTTTCTATTGATTGACTTATTATGCCCTTCTATGCAGCAACAAATGCTTAATAAGTGCACCAGTGTCTAAGTTGAATATGTAGAATCAAATCTAGAATAGTGTTTTGGTTTTGAAAATTTGATGTTTTCATCAGACTATGCAACTTTAATTTATGACCAGACGGGAGGGGGGGCCGAATGAGTTGAGCATCTCTCTCCCGTTTTGGTAGATCATGGGATCCGAACCCATGGATTCGAACCATGGTCGAGTCAAACCAATGAATTAAAGGTTGATACTTGTTAGTTGATACTAGCTGTAATACTAGCAGACAGTGAGAAAAACCTACAAGATATAGTGAATAGAATCATTAAAGCTGGAATACTATTCAACATGAAGATGAATGCCAGGAAGACCAAAACAATGGTTATAAGTAAAAAGACAGATAAACCAAATGTCAATATAACCATAGATGGCACAAACATAGAACAAGTATCCGAATTCATATATCTCGGACAAAAGATTACAAATGATGGGAGATGTGAGGAAGAAATTAAAAGAAGGATAACAATAGCCCGAACAACATTCTCCAAAATGTATAGAGTGTTAACATCAAGTAAGATATTAATACAAACAAGGAAGCGTATTCTTCAGTGTTATGTGTGGTCTACTCTAATGTATGGGGCAGAGACATGGACAATCTCTAAGAAAATGTACAAACGTTTAGCAGCATTTGAGATGTGGACTTATCGAAGGATGATGAAAATATCATGGACAAAGAAGATCACCAACAAAGAAGTTCTCAGAAAAATTAAAAATAAGAAAAGCTTGTTTGCCACTATACAGACAAAGAAACTTATTTATTTTGGCCACATCATTCGTCAGAGTTCAATATACCGTACATTGTTGGAAGGGAAGGTGAATGGCAGCAGAGGGAGAGGGAGACCAAGAACATCATGGTTTACAAATATTTCACAGTGGACAGGCTTGAATTATTCACAGTCTATCAGAACAGCACAACATCGGGACAAGTGGAGAACCATTGCATCCACCCCTCGACTAGAGGATGGAACTATTGATTGATTGACTTGTTAGTTTCCTAGCCAGGCATTCGGCATTGTTAGGGATAGGCAAGGACTGTTTGCTCAGTGTCAGGATAATGTGACTGAGTGGGATATCAGGTCATGCCGCTGGTGGCCTGGTCTCCCAGTGGGGCAGCACTATAAAGTCGTCATCAATGTGCACTGTCACAAGTCAGCACCCATCCTGATATGACCTTAGATGTTGCCAGGATTTAATACTCCCCAACAACAAACCAACCAACCAAAAGTTAATCGGTCTGTGTGCGCCTGCGTGAGGAGGGAATGTATCGTCTCATTGATCAGGAAATTGTGTACGATTATAATCAACAGCCCCCCCCCCCCCCCCCCACACACACACACGCACACCCTCGCATGAAGGCTACGACTGTCCTACTTGGCGCGCCATGTATGAAAGGAGGTCGTCGTGAAGGTCGCCATGGCTGTGGGCACGAGAAGGTCACGTTTAGCAAACAGTTCGCACAAGCGTGTTTATTTGTGTAGCTCGACATCCGCAGTTCACACGAGTATCACCGGTGAAATAAAAGCACGCCAGCCTCGGCCAGCCACAGCCAGCCACAGCCAGCCACAGCCAGCACCAGCCACAGCCAGCCAGCCGCAGCCAGCCAGCCACATCCAGCCAGCCAGGCACAGCCAGCCAGCCACAGCCGGCCACATCCAGCCACATCCAGCCACATCCAGCCACAGCCAGCCACAGCCAGCCACAGCCAGCCACAGCCAGCCACAGCCAGCCATGCCGACTATAGCCGTGTTCACACGGGCAAAATGTGAGGCGAATCAGGCAAATCGAATCAGGTGAGGCGAATTAGGCCCCCATTCACACGGGCACTGCGTGAGGCGGAAGTGGATATCTGCGCATGAGCAAGCCCAGACTAACCAGCGCCATTTTGGGTTCGACGACGCCGGCACCAGAGAGTGTGGATTCGACCTAGATATGTAATGACTGAATCGTATTGGTTTGGAACGGTCAAAACTTCTGCTGGGCAGTGAAACCCTAAAAATAAATGATGAAAAAAATATATGTGCATAGATAGCGGTTTCATTAATTAAATTATATAATATGCGCTTTTGATCGACCGGAAAGTCAACAAACTAAGGTGTCGACTGCGCATGCGCGCTACGTCCTTAATCCGCATCAAATAAGTCAGATGCATTCACACGGGCGATATAAGTCGAATCATATAATTCGCTTCATATAAACCACCTACAGAGGTGGTTTATATTATCCGATTTATATGCATCGAATCAGCCCTAAACCGACTCAGACGCGCGTTCACACGCCAAATCTGAGCCGAACTAGGCAAATCGATTTATATGATTCAAATTAACTGCCCCGTGTGAACAGGGCTATTGTACGCGTGTAGAATGTGTACACATTCAATACCACAGATAACAGCCATGTGTGCTACACCTATTCCCTACTAAAAGAGGCACTAAAAGAAGGCACTAAAAGAGGCACTTAGAACAAACACGACGAAAACCAAACAGGCGATGTGGTGTAGTGTATTAACTCAACGGCTGAATATTAAATCGGACAAACCCGCTATTTTTTACTGAACCACTCCCATATAGCAAGCAACCCTGTCATCTAGGTCGAAGGTCACACGTCAGGTCACCATGTCCGCCACATAGATCACAGATGAGGCTGTCCTGCACACACAACAAGGATATCCGCCTTCCCCTCGCCACGCTTTGGGGGGAGGCTTGCCTCCAGGTTTTGTAGTTTTGTATCTAGGGTATGCAATGACGTCACGCTAAAAGGATGTTTGTTTGTTCGTTGTTGTTTTACGTCCTAGCAACATCTAAGGTCATATCAGGACGGGTACCGACTTGTGACAGTGCGCACTCATGGCGACTTTATAGTGCTGTCCCACTGGGAAACCAGGCCGCCGGCACCATGACCTGATATCCCACTCAGTCACATTATCCTGACACTGAGCACACCAGTCCTTGCCCTATCCTAGTAATGCCGAGCGCCTGGCTAGGAAGCGACAAGTATCAATTTTAAAGTCATTGGTTTGACTCGACCGGAACTCGAACCCACGACCCCACGATCTACCAGCACGGGAGACGGACGCTCCAACCCACTCGGCCACCCCGTCTGGTCGCTAAAAGGAAGTGCGGCCATTGTGGCGATAGTAACCATAATAATAAACACACTGTCGCACTGCAAACTCAATGGCTATGAGCATTCATACAGAAAAAGTGGAATATATCTAAAACCACATCACCGAAACACAAACCACTTGGAACACATATAGAAAACATATTGAACGAATAGTTTATATTAAATTTATAAGGTTAGGGTTCTGCATTTCTATTAATTTTGAATACAATAGACGTTTTGCTCTGCGCGTACCGGCAAACTCAATGCATTGTCAATGGCTGTGAGCAATATTCATACAGAAAAAGTGAAATATTTCTAGAATTACACCACCTAGAACCAAGCCGCTTGGAACACATATAGAAAAATCATTCAACGAAAAGATTATATAAAATTTATAAGGTTAGGGTTCTGCATTTCTATTAATTTGGAATAGAATAGACGTTTTGCATTGCACGTACCGGCAAACTCAATGCATTGTCAATGGCTATGAGCAATCTTCATACAGAAAAAGTGAAATATATCTAAAACCACACCACCTAAACACAAACCGCTTGGAACACATATAGAAAACATATTGAACGAATAGTTTATATTAAATTTATAAGGTTAGGGTTCTGCATTTCTATTAATTTTGAATAAAATACACATTTTGCACTGTGCGTACAGGCAAATTCAATGCATTGTCAATGGTGATATCGCCATAATGGCCGCGCAACTGGTTGATGACGTCACGGGAATACCCTCTATTAATGTGTTTGTGGTGGTGCTAACGATGATGTCCTTCTGAACTAAGTTGTATGGTGTGTGCTTAACAATCAGCTAAATCAAATGGTACCCGGATCTACCAGCTGACCGGCGTTTTGGGTCTTCAGTATATTACTTCGTGATATAAATTATTATCCGTGTGTGCGTATACATGTGTATATCCGTGTGCGTATACATGTAGGTGTGTATACATGTATGTGTGCATACATGTATGTGTGTATGTGTATGTGTGTGCATACATGTATGTGTGTGTGTGTGTATAATTTCGCAACGTTAAATCTGCCATTCCGAAGAGAGCGTCCTAACCATAAGACTACGTAGGCGCCCTGTTGCAGGGAACCTACCCACACCTATCCGGGTACGTGGCATTTCATCTGGATTTGTTTGTTGGGGTTTCATGTCCAAACAACAGCTCAGGTCATTTTGTCAGATTCTTACAGGCCTGCACCACATAATTACACAAGGCCTACACCACATAATTACACAAGGCCTGCACCACATATCCTAAGCATTCACTAAGCCTGCACCGTAGATACTAAATACAGTAAAACCTCTCTAACCATCACCTCCACAGACGACCACTCCCTATATCAATCGCTTTATTTGGGTCCCAAACGATCGCCCATACAATACCATTGTAATGATAAAAAAAAACGACCATCTCCCTGAATGGATAGTTTAAGGTCGGTCCCATGGTCGGTCCATTTAGAGGTGTTACTGTATACACATGCTCCACCATATATACCAAGTGCACAGAGCTCCCATCATACATACTACTTTATTTGCCGGGGTTTTAAGTCCTGGCAACACCTAAGGTCATAGCAGGCCTCACATACGTACTAAGTACACACAGCCCCCAATATACACACACTAAGTACAGTGGTCATTGATTCGCAATTATCTGTCCTAACACGCTGCTTCTAAAGGGACATTCAAAGTCACAATTTGGGGAGACTTGTCCTTGTTTTTAGGTTCGTGACCGCCCGACCAGACGGGATGGTCGAAAGAGTTAGAGGGCCCGTCTTCCGTGCTGGTAGATCGTGGGGTCATGGGTTCGAACCCTGGTCGAGTCAAACCAATGCCTTAAAAAATTGATACTTGTCACTGCCTAGCCAGGCACTCGGCATTATCAGGATAGGCCAGGGACTGGTTGGCTCAGTGTCAGGATAATGTGACTGAGTGGGATATCAGGTCATGGTGCCGGCGTCCTAGTTTCCCAGTGGGGCAGCACTATAAAGTCGCCATGAGTGCGCACTGCCACAAGTCGGTACCCGTCCTGATATGACCTAGATTTTGCTAGGACGTAAAACAACAACCAAACAAGCCCCCTCCCGTCACTCACCCACCCACACCCACACCCACACCCACACCCACACCCACACCCACACCCACACCCACACCCACACCCACACCCACACCCACACCCACACCCACACCCACACCAGACGCCACTTCGTACTGACGATACATGGTACATTGACACGACTGCAGGACCTGTTCTCTTTTAACCATACCTCGTTTTTCACTCCACGTGTTCGGTTTATGCAAAGTTGCCGGGCTTTTTGCTAGGTTTTTGTTTGCCTGAACTACTCAGGTTGGTAACGTAGGTCGAACCGGAAGTGCTGGTCCCGTCCTCACCGCACCCATTCACACGCAGTTGAGTGTGCGCCACATCATTCACCCCTCCGCGGTGTAGATCACCATGTAACCATAGCCTACTATTACTATAGTATTAGTTTATATATTTTTTAAATAACCAAAAAAGCCACACTTCAGAGAGGACTTAACTATATGCAACTCAAAATTGTTAGAATCAGTGTCCTTGATAGAAGTGGCACACAATTTGATTTAGGACAGCTGCCCATGGGGACTATATAGGGTATTCATGTGACGTCACGAACCGGATGCGCGGCCATTGTGGCGATATCAACTAGCAAACATCCCATAGAGTTTGCCTGTACGTGCAGTGGAAAACGTCTATTTCATTCAAAATTAATAGAAATCCGGAACCCTAACGTTATAAATTTAATATAATCTATTCGATGAATATGTTTTCTATATGTCTACCAAGCGGTTTGTGGCTAGGTGGTGTGGTTTTAGATATTTCACTTTTTCTGTATGAAGATTGCTCACGACCATTGACAATGCCTTGAGTTTGCCGGTACGCGCAGTACAAAACGTCTATTTCATTCAAAAATAATAGAAATCCAGAACCCTAACTTTATAAATTTAATATAATCTATTCGTTGAATATGTTTTCTATATGTGTACCAAGCGATTTGTTTTTAGGTGGTGTGGTTTTAGAGATATTTCACTTTTTCTGTGTGAAGATTGCTCACGACCATTGACAATGCTGGTACGCGCAGTGCAAAACATTAGTTTTATGCAAAATTAATAGAAATCCAGAACCCTAACCTTATCAATTTAATATAATCTTATTGGTAAACATGTTTTCTATATATGTACCGACCGATTTGTTTCTAGGTGGATTAGTTTTATAGATATTTCACTTTTTCTGTATGAAGATTGCTCATAGCCATTGAGTTTGCAGTGTGACATTGTGTTATTATTGTGGTTACTATCGCCACAATGGCCGCACTTCCGCTTAGCGTGACGTCAGTGCATACCCTATATAGGGGATAAAAGTGTTCTACAGCAAAAATCGCTGAAATCAAGCCGAGATTACAGTGACGGCGAATTTACACGAAAATGCGGATTTGCCCCCATAGGATTAGCACTATCAGGGAATCACGGAAAAATGCTGGTAGTCACGTTTCAACTATCTTGTGCCTATGTTATCGCCCATACCTAACTCATTCTTGTCTGGGTTTTATGTTGTAGCAACATCTAAGGTCATATAAGAACGGGATTCGGACAACTCATGGCATTTTGCTTAAGGTTAACCGATAAATATCCAATACTAACCTCTTTATCACACCATGGCATTAGTAATATATGAGACTGTCTCAAAAGGTGCTAAGCATTATGGGACAAAACTTTGTCCATTGTAACGATCAACATACTATCTACTTATGCATTTGCTCAGGATAAACTGATTTGTTTTTTACATGGTGTTTCATAATCACAATAGAATACATATTGATTTGAAGCAAATGTCCTTGTGTTTTCAGTGTATTCGTTTCTGTGCTGTTTTGTGTCAATCGTTACAATGGCCAAAAAAAAAGAGAGTTATCACCTTTTGAGACAGGCTCATATGCATAAGAAAGAACTGGAAAGATAAGAAAGAACTGGAAAGATAAGAAAGAAAAGGAAGGAAAGAAAAGGAAGGAAGGAAAGAAAAGGAAGGAAGGAAAGAAAAGGAAGGAAAGAAAGAAAGAAAAGGAAGTAAAACAAAAAAAGAAAGAAAAGGAAAGAAAGAATGGAAAAGGAAAAAGAAAGGGAAAGAAAAGAGAATGAAAGAAAAAAAGAAAGAAAGAATGGAAAAGGAAAAAGAAAGGGAAAGAAAAGAGAATGAAAGAAAAGGAGAGAAAAGGAAGAAAGGGAAAGAAAGAAAAGGAAAGAAAGAAAGAAAAAATGAGTAAGAAAGAAAAGGAAAGGAAAGAAAAGAAAAGAAAGAAATAAGAAAAGCATTGATTGTCCTTGCACGGGCATTTAATAGTAATATACAGGCACAAGTAGCCGACCTCCATCCCGATCCTTCTGCAGTAAACTAGTCCTTTGATTGGTGCAGTCCGCAACAGCTCCTTAACACCCACACCCGTTCTCCCGCCTCCAACTATGATTGATCTTTCCGGGGGGTGGGGTTCACGCCAGTCATCAGTTACTAGAACACCAGAGCAAAAATATTGCTCATCTCATAAACCCAGCCATGCCCCAAAATAGCGCCGTCATAGTTCATGACTCTATCCACTTGTTCCATAATCCGAAGGCTTGGCATTTGTCCCAAATTTCAAAGATAAATATATTAGGTTGGTCGTTTTAATCTAATTCACCTTAGTGTGAAGTCATTTCAGGTGCAGAAAAAAACCCTGAATTTTTTTTTAGGTTATCGTGGGGACACACAGCATCCCACCGAGTCGCGAGAGGGATGCAAATAGTGTATTTCAGAGGTGTTTTGGCAGCCAGAAAAAAAACGGAATTCCGGTTAAAACCGGAGAAATCACATGCCTGTCATTTATATTCAATGGTTAACTTTGGAGATATTTGAAGTGAAATTGTGAAAAATGAATTCTGGTGTGCACAAAGAAATGCTGAATACCATACTCCATAGGTTTTAGCAGTGACAACTTCAATTGGTCGTAATGCTTGCATTGCGTTTGATCCGCGGCAGAGGAAGACCACCCTCCCCCCGGTCTCTCCACTTATAACGCTGCTGCTTCCAGCCACTCCACTCCGCCTCCTGCAGCACTCACTTTTTCCACCCACCCACCCCTGCTTCTTTTTCTTTTTTCTTTTTCCCCTTCTTTTATTTCTCTCTTCTATAGGTTGGAGGGCTCTTCGGGGCTCTTCGGGGCTCTCCCCATCCCAGTGACTCTCTCCCCCACGATGACCTTACCCATACCTGGCTGGTCCTGACATTTAACATTTAACATTTATCTTAACATTTTACTTAACATTTATACTTATGTCATTTAACTCATTCAATTGTACTTGATTCCTTCAGACCTTCATTTTATCATGTAATAACATGTTTTTCTCCACCCCTGCCTTCTGTCCTTCCTTCGTCGCGTATCACAGTAAAATCTCTAAATTGACCGACCTTGGGATCGACATGAAGTAATCCATTTAGGGAGGTGGTCGGTTTAGGGAGTAAGATGTTTGTTGTTTGTTGTTGTTTTACGTCCTAGCAACATCTAAGGTCATATCAGGAAGGGAGGGAGTAAGAATATGGTTACAATGGTATTGTTGGGACCCAAATAAAGCAATCAATATAGGACAGTGGTCGATATGTGGATATGGTCGGTTAGAGAGGTGTTACTGAACATTGACTCAGTAATCCTTCTAGCCAGCAACACACGCTTAACGAATTGCACCAGTATATCAGTTGGCTCCCTAGAAGGAAATATAGGCTAAGTGCTTTGGTTTTTTAAATTCGCTGCTTTCCTGGGACTATACAACTTAAAAAATATCAATGGATTTTAGACATCCATGTATGCCTTCTCAATCTCAGTAAGCATAGTTAGCTGAGACCCGCATTTTGTGTTGTAAAGACCCACTTCACGCCCTTCAGGTGAATCGGCCCCTTTGTGTCGACTGGTGCCTTTCCACGTACATCTTTACGTTACCAGCATGCCGGGTACGTGAATAATAAGGGGTGACTGACACGTGATGGTGAGCGTTGATGTGTGCTGATACAGAGGGGTAGTCAGGTAACCAGCATGCCGGGTACGTGAATAATAAGGGAGTGACTGACACGTGATGGTGAGCGTTGATGTGTGCTGATACAGAGGGGTAGTCAGGTAACCAGCATGCGGTACGTGAATAATAAGGGGTGACTGACACGTGATGGTGAGCGTTGATGTGTGCTGATACAGAGGGGTAGTCAGGTAACCAGCATGCCGGGTACGTGAATAATAAGGGGTGACTGACACGTGATGGTGAGCGTTGATGTGTGCTGATACAGAGGGGTAGTCAGGTAACCAGCATGCCGGGTACGTGAATAATAAGGAGTGACTGACACGTGATGGTGAGCGTTGATGTGTGCTGATACAGAGGGGTAGTCAGGTAACCAGCATGCCGGGTACGTGAATAATAAGGAGTGACTGACACGTGATGGTGAGCGTTGATGTGTGCTGATACAGAGGGGTAGTCAGGTAACCAGCATGCCGGGTACGTGAATAATAAGGGAGTGACTGACACGTGATGGTGAGCGTTGATGTGTGCTGATACAGAAGGGTAGTCAGGTAACCAGCATGCCGGGTACGTGAATAATAAGGGGTGACTGACACGTGATGGTCAGCTTTGATGTGTGCTGATACAGAGGGGTACAGGGGCAATAAGTCAGAGCTTACAAATCTGGCGTCCTTGCCAGAATTAATTTGCCATGTTTTTATTTCAAATATCATCTAAGTTGGTCATTTAAAATAAAAGTTCCTTCAAACTAAAGACAGATAGACCTAATACATTAGTTATCTTTATAAAAAAAAAATGTTTAAATTAAACCCACAACAAAAACAGAAAGTCTCAAAACGATAGGACTGGGAAACTTTAAGGGGGCGGCGGATCATATTCACCATATTAACATTTCACTACAAATAAACCTCAATTCTCTTTAATTACTTTCCGTTCCACACTAATTTGTCCATTAGGCATCACCATAATTCCTCTAAATGTCAACTTTCCAGTTTGATACAATATGTGGAGCCGACATACCACTTGAACTAAAGTGGCCGTCACACCTCGCCGGATTGAGCAATGGACAGAATTGTCTAGTCCGGTGGTGATAAGTATCAAAATGTATTAAAAAGTGTCAAAATGTTGCGCTGTCTGGTCAATGGCCACTGGACGAACGGACATGAAACGGACATGAAATGGAAAATGAACGGATAGCTAATGGACGAAACGTACTCAAACCAGACAAGAACCGTAGACGTCAATCCGGCGGCATCTGTTCCTAGTTTTGCGCATGTTCAAAACTTGTAAGGACACAAACCGGACTTTGTTCGGTTTCTGTCCGTTTCCCCCAATCCGGTGAGGTGGGACAGGGCCTTACACGACATGAGGCCTCAATCTGCATTGTATTGCACTCGCTTATTCACCAACCTATCTACAGTACAATGCATCTTATGGAATTCCACATTGCTATTCATGTGGCCAGGCCTGTTGCATGGCAGATTTCATAGTAGGTGTGTCGGAATTGAATAGCATATTATATTCAGATGGACAAGATGCCTGTAGTTGATTGAGGGGGTCAGAGTGGGTCAGTGAATAAACACCTGAACACAATAGACAACCGCAGCTGAATAACTTGCGTCTTGATCCCGCCCACCCACCCTTCTAAATCACCATATTATGTGTACACACACATGCATACGCACACATACACATCCATACTGACACACACACACACACTCATTGACACACATATGTACATACACACACGTATATACATACACATACACCCATACACATACAAGCATACATACACACATACACACAGTGACACACACACTCACATATATATACATACAGACACACATACATACACACATATATACACACATATATACACACATCTCAATACACATATATACACACATATATACACACATATATACACACATATATACACACATATATACACACATATATACACACATATACACACATATATACACACATATATACACACATATATACACACATATATACACACATATATACACACATATATACACACATACACACACACTACATACTCATACACACACACACACACACACGTACACATCTAATTTCCTAAGCACAATTCAGGTGTGAAAGTGTGTGACTAGATCACAGTGCAGTTAATTCAGTGCAGGTTTGAGACTCACTTCCAACAAAACAGAAATCCGACTCCTCGGAAATCCGACTCCTCGGAAATCTGACATTGCTAACATTATGAGGTGGAAAAATGACCCACACAATAAAAAAAAACCCGGATATTCCCCCCCCCCCCCCACTCCCCAAAAATCGGAATTTTCTCATTCCTGATAGTCAACGGTGTTTTTATGGTTTTTGCTTAGATTTGGTTAGATTTGATTAGAGTGCTTGAGCTGTATGCTCAGGCCAAGTCGGAGACCTCACCATTAGGGCCCACTACATGTTTATACAATATACAGTAAATATACAGTAAATATACAGTAAAACATCTCTAACCAACCACCTCTACAGATCAACCACTCCCCTATATCAATCGCTTTATTTGGGTACCACACTATCGCCCATACGTAACAAAATGAAAACTCCCGAAACCCATCACCTCCATAAAATGGACCATTTAAAGTCGGTCCCATGGGCGATCGATTTAGAGGTTTTACTGTATATATTATACATATATAATTTTAAATAACCTTTACTAAGACCCTAACTATAGACGGCTTTATAAGCAATATTTTCTGAGTAGAAGAACAAGGGTAGTTATGTTATATCCAGAAAAGCTTTAAACAAAAATTATAATACAAAATTTAAAGAGAAAAAAGACCCCGGAAACAAAGCAAGGACTGTCAGCATGCAGTCATTAAACACCTCGGCTGTGGTAGATCGCACCCAGCATCACCCGAACAGGGCAGGCTGTGTCCCACAGTTGGAGGCAACATAAATAAGGCTCAGGCAAATCGACGCGCCCTCTAGCCGCGGAACACAGCAAACTGAGAATCCATTTGCGCCCCAGCCCATTGAACTGCACCGGCAAGCATCAACCACTCGGCTTTATATGAGGCGATGCTCTTTATCTGTATATATAGGTTAAATATATATACACTGTCAATTGAAAAGGAACTTATCCATGTATGTTCGAGTGGAAATAATCGGCGAACAGGTAACAGAATGTACCTACCCCCCCCCCTATCCCCCATACTCCACATATTCCTAAACATGCACCACATGGCACACATTCTGCACAGAAAGGCGCCTGCCCAGCACCACCCCCACCCCCACCCCCACCCCCACCCCCACCACCACCCCCATATCTAGTCGAGGATCATTTGCATGGACATGTTTTGGTCGGGTAACTTTGGCGTTTTAAGGATATGGTGCTACATGTAATGAATGCATCTATAGATACTATGTAAATTACTGAATGCTTTTAGGTGAATCATCAGTACGAGACCCGCATCCTTTTTCTTTAAAAAACCACACACACAAAAAAAACCAACACATTCATTCAAAACACAATGACAATGCTCAGTGTGTCCCAGCTGTATAAGCTATATGAGCCTGTCTCAAAAGGTTATAAGTCTTCTTTTTTTTTGGTCCATTGTAACGATTGACGCAAAACAGCACAGAAACGGTTACACTGAAAACACAGACATTTGCTTCAAATCAATATGTATTCTATTGGGATTATGAAACACCATGTAAAAAACAAATCAGTTTATCCTGAGAAAATGGATAAGCAGATAGTATGTTGATCGTTACAATGGACAAGGTTTTGTCCCATATTGCTTAGCACCTTTTGAGACAGTCTCATATACACAAAACATTCAAAGTAGTAACAACAAAAACACAAAAACTAAAATAATATCAGTCTAAATCATGAAGCTGCAGCTGACCAGTGAAGCGTGGCGGGGACGTCTGAATGGAGACTGTGGGGAAGGAGGCGGTGACGTGGAAAGTGCCCGCCATTCATCACAATGGGCACGTCTTACAAAGATGCGAGCCACATGGGGCGCCACCTGAACAGGTAGGCAGTTCGAGCGGTAGGCTAAACTGAATTCAACCAGCCAGAACGAAATACCTACCATTTCTGAATGTAAATCATTCTTTTCAAAGGGCGGACGGTTAAATCATGCACATATAATATATAGAGATCTGTGTCTAGATGTCTTTTTATATCTATCGTATTCATATATGTATAGATAAATATAGATATATAGATAGACATGGATGGAAAGATATAGATGTAGATAGATATGGATGGAAAGATATAGATGTAGGTAGACATGGATGGAAAGATATAGATGTAGGTAAATATGGATGGAAAGATATAGATGAAGGTAGGTATGGATGGAAAGATATAGATGTAGGTAGATATGGATGGAAAGATATAGATGTAGGTAAATATGGATGGAAAGATATAGATGAAGGTAGGTATGGATGGAAAGATATAGATGTAGGTAGATATGGATGGAAAGATATAGATGTAGGTAAATATGGATAGAAAGATATAGATGAAGGTAGGTATGGATGGAAAGATATAGATGTAGGTAGACATGGATGGAAAGATATCGGAAAGATATAGATGTAGGTAAATATGGATGGAAAGATATGGATGGAAATACATAGATATAGATGTAGGTAGATATGGACGGAAAGACATAGGTGTAGATAGATATGGATTGAAAGATATAGATGTAGATGTAGATAGATATGGATGAAAATATATAGATGTAGCTAGATATGGATCGAAAGATATAGATGTAGATAGGTATGGATTGAAAGATATAGATATGGATTGAAAGATATAGATGGAAAGATATAGATGGATGGCTATAGACGGGTAGATATAGATGGTAGATACAGATGGATAGATACAGATATAGATATAGAGAGATAGACAGACATACATATAGACAGACATAGATAGATAGATAGATAGATAGATAGATAGATAGATAGATAGATAGATAGATAGATAGATAGATAGATAGATAGATCATAGACAGCCAGCCAGCCAGACTAATAAAGACTTTAGTGGGGTTATTACAATAAGAATCAGACTAGGAATCGTCAGAGTTCACCGACAGACACGGCCTGTATCGATCCAGAGTTGTTGGGACTTCCTGCCAATAGCCTCATGAATATGGGGTGCTGAATGGTTACTTACGTGCAGAGGATAGACTGGTCTTCACGATCTGTAAGTGAAGGAGAAGACGAGAATCAATACAATGCTATACATCAGCAAGTGGCACATGACATACTGGACGCATGAGTAAGTAAAGCTAAGATTCCACATTTTGTTTCCATCAAGCTGCCAGGATGGTATATTGTCCCGGTTAGAGTTAAGCATTACAGAAATTAGGCGTGTGCTGATTGGTGACTGTAACACACAGTAACCCACCATGCCAACGTTGATGTCCGTGGGGATTGGGGGTGGATACAGGAGGCTGGTGGATGCTAGTGGATGATTGAGGATGCTAAGGGAGGCTAGAAGATGTTGCAAGATGTTGCTAGAGGATGTTGCTAGAAGATGTTGCTAGAAGATGTTGCTAGAAGATGTTGCTAGATGTTGCTAGAAGATGTTGCCAGAGGATGCTAGAAGATGTTGCCAGAGGATGCTAGAAGATGTTGCCAGATAATGCTAGAAGATGTTAGAGGATGCTAAAAGATGTTAGAGGATGCTAGAAGATTTTAGAGGATGTTAGAAGATGTTAGAGGATGCTAGAAGATGTTAGAGGATGCTAGAAGATGCTAGAGGATGCTAGAAGATGTTAGAGGATGCTAAAAGATGATGGGGGATGCTAGAGAATGCTGGGGGATGCTAGAGAATGATGGGGGATGCTAGAGAATGCTGGGGGATGCTAGAGAATGCTGGGGGATGCTAGAGAATGCTGGGGGATGCTAGAGAATGCTGGGGGATGCTAGGGAATGCTGGGGGATGCTAGAGAATGCTGGGGGATGCTAGAGAATGCTGGGGGATGCTGGAGAATTTACGTCCCGGGGATGCTAGAGAATGTTGGGGGATGCTAGAGAATGTTCGGGGATGCTAGAGGATACTAGAGGATGATGGATGCTAGAGCATGCTGGGGGGTGCTAGAGAATGCTGGGGGATGCTGGAGAATTTACGTCCCGGGGATGCTAGAGAATGTTGGGGGATGCTAGAGAATGTTCGGGGATGCTAGAGGATACTAGAGGATGAAGGATGCTAGAGCATGCTCGGGGATGCTAGATGATGATAGATGCTAGAGCATGCTGGGAGATGCTAGAGCATGGTGGGGGATGCTAGAGGATACTAGGAGTATGGATGCTAGAGCATGGCGGGGGAATCTAGGATGATAAATGCTAGAGCATGCTGGGGGATGCTAGAGGATGATGGATGCTAGAGCATGCTGGGGGATGCTGGAGGAGACTAGAGGATGTTGGGGGATGCCAACGGATGCTGGGGGAGGCTAGAGAATGCTGGGCGATGTTAATGGATGCTGGTGGATGCTGGTGGATGCTGAGGGATACTAAAGGATGCCGGTGGATACTAGCGGATACTAGAGGAGGCTGATGGATGCTACAGGATGCTGTAGGAGATTGGTGGATGCTGGTGGATGTTGGTGGATGCTGGTGGATGCTGGTGGATGCTGGTGGATGCTGGTGGATGCTGGTGGATGCTGGTGGATGCTGGTGGATGCTGGTGGATGCTGGTGGATGCTGGTGGATGCTGGTGGATGCTGGTGGATGCTGGTGGATGTTGGTGGATGCTGGTGGATGTTGGTGGATGCTGGTGGATGTTGGTGGATGTTGGTGGATGTTGGTGGATGTTGGTGGATGTTGGTGGATGTTGGTGGATGTTAGTGGATGTTGGTGGATGCTGGTGGATGTTGGCAGATGCTGGTGGATTTTGGTGGATGCTGGTGGAAATTAGGCGGATGTTGGTGGATGTTGGTGGATGTTGGTGGATGGTGGATGTTGGCAGATGTTGGTGGATGCTGGTGGATGTTGGGCTTAGATACAGATAGAATAGGGATGCAGTGCACCCCCCCCCCTCCCCAGCGCCCCGCCCCCCCTGTTCCAGTGCAGTGTGCATTAAAGCCCGTCATATTTTAAACACCCATGAAAGCTCTGAAGCCCACCATCCAGGTCAACTTTGAAGATATTCTATATGAAAATATGCTCAATTAATTTTGGTGTGCTGGACATCATAGGCATCAGCAGTGACAGGCTCCATTAAATGGACTTGGTATTCTTCCTATGCAACAATAAAATATATACATGCTTGGTAACTGCAACAGTACATAAATTGGATATGTAGGATCAAATCCAGAGAACTGCTTTGGTTTTTGTAGTCTTGGTGCTTTCATTTGAGTGTGCTGCTGTTTACGCCATGCATTTAAACTTGCATCATCCAATGGTTTTGAGTTTCCGACATTTTCTGAGATAAATACTTTACGTTGATCGTTATAAGTTACCTTACTTTAGCTTGAAGTAACTTATTTTAAGTGGTTAACTTATTTTAAGTGGTTAACATTTTAGATATCTGATGTGCATACCATGCAAAATTAACTTTGGCAAACATGCCAAAACTCTGACAGGCTTCAGCAGCAGGTTCTATTCAATTGCCTCAGTATTCCCCCCTATGTGGCAACAGATGTTAAATAAGTGCACCAGTATCGAAGTTAGTTATGTCGAATCAAATTAATATCATTGTTTGGGTTTTGAAAATGTGATGTTTTCATCGGACTATACACCTTTACGTAACTGAGTAAGTGACCGTAAGTGGTACTAATTAGTAACAGATTCATACTTTAAAGAGCAGATTCATAGAAATAGCACAAAAGTAGATATTACAAAAACATAAAAAGTGGGTTTAAGTGACCGTAAGTGGTACTAATTAGTAACAGATTCATACTTTAAAGAGCAGATTCATAAAAATAGCACAAAAGTAAATATTACGAAAACATAAAAAGTGGGATTAAGTGAACGTAAGTGGTACTAATTAGTAACAGATTCATACTTTAAAGAGCAGATTCATAGAAATAGCACAAAAGTAGATATTACGAAAACATAAAAAGTTGGGTGTGGGTGGTTAGAACAACAACAAAAGCGATTTTCCTGCGATAGCCCCATCTTGTTCGTCAGGCTGCTGGCCACTGCGGCAAGTATTACGCAAACAACACACTGTAAACACATCTGTCTTATCACCACGGACATTGACAGTCACCTCACATTGTGTCACTCCGTGACGCGCAAGCGGCTTGAATGCGTTTGCCTACTCCACCCTCACTCCCCCCACCCCCACTCAATTCCCCCCTCCCCTCTTCCTTCCTCCTCCTCTCCCTCTCCCCTCCTCCTCCTCTACCCCTCTCAGTTTAATATCCCAGTATCTTGGTCTTTATAATGTTCCGACAGGTTTCTGGTGGGGAACTGTCATTATGTGCGCTAGGGACAGCATCCAGGATAAATAAACAAATAAATGAATAAATAAATAAATGAATAAATGAATGAATGAATAAATAAATGAATAAATGAATTTAAAAAATGAAATGATTTAATTTTTTTATAAATATTTTATTAAACTGTTACTACTACTAACAACACATCTCTTTTTCTAGTGAGTTGGGGGGGGCTAGCCATGCCGCCCCCCCCCCCCCCCATATTAGCCACATGCCTCCCACTGCACAAATACCATTATCATAAACATGATAACAAAAATCCCAGGGTAACACCCACCACCGACAACCCACCCTTGGGACGGGCTAGAATAGAAGAAAGGCTCTGGTTCGGCTTGTTGCCAGCAGCAAATCGACACCCATTTCCAGGAAACTCAAAACACACCTCAAAGTTCGCATCAACAACCAACGTCAAGTCACGTGGGGTGTCGTCTTTGACGCAGGCGAGGTCTCCGTTTGGGACAGGTTCACTAAGTGAACTCCCCGCTTTGTGTGTGTAAAATTGCATAAGTTGCTTGGTTGGTTGCTTGGTTGGTTGGTTGTTTGGTAGTTTGGTTGGTTGGTTGTTTGGTTGTTTGTTTGTTTGGTTGGTTGGCGTTTGGTTGGTTGTTTGGTTGGCTGGTTGGTTGTTTGGTTGGTTGGTTGTTTGGTTGGTTGTTTGGTTGGTTGTTTGGTGTTTGTTAGGTTGTTTGTTTGGTTGTTTTTTTGTTTGGTTGGTGTTTGGATGATTGGTTGGTTGGAGTTTTACATCCGGGCAACATCTATCATGTCATATCAGGACGGGTACTGACTTGTGACAGTGTGCAGTCATGGTGACTTTATAGTGATGCCCCACTGGGAGACCTGACTGCCAGCACCATGACCTGATATCCTGACACTAAGCCAACCAGTACTTGCCCTATCCTAATAATGCCTAGTGCCTGGCTAGGAAGTGACAAGAATCAATTTTTTTTAAGTCATTGGTTTCACCCAACCAGGGTTCGATCCCATGGGTTCGAATCCCACTACCTACCAAAAGGGAGACGGACGCTCAACTCATTCGGCCACCCCGTCTGGTTTGTGAGTAAATTTGCACAAGTTGCTTATTAGAACAGTGTACTCAGAAACAAGCTATGACGCATTACATACACAACAATCTATTCAATATGTATAAGAGACCAGACGGGATGGCTGAATGAGTTGAAGCGTCCGTCTCCCGTGCTGGTAGATCATGGGGTCGTGGGTTCAAACCGTGGTCGAGTCAAACCAATGATTTGAAAATTGGTGCTTGTCGCTTCCTAGCCAGGCGCTTGGCATTATTAGGACAGGGCAAGGGCTGGTGTGCTCAGTGTCAGGATAATGTGACTTAGTGGGATACCAGGTCATGGTGCCGGCAGCCTGGTTTCCCAGTAGGACAGCACTATAAAGTCGCCATGAGTGCACACTGTCACAAGTCGGTACTCATCCTGATATGACCTTAGATGTTGCTAGGACGTAAAACAACAAACAAACAATATGTATCAACTAACTCAAATTTTTTAAATCTTACACAAACATTTGCTTATATTATAAGTAAATAAATAATAATCATATACATATGTATGTATAAACCAATTAAAACAGGACCTTCTCATTTTTCTCTCTCATTTCCTTCTCGTTTTCTCTGAATCCCCCTTCTCTTCTAGGTTAGCTGATTTCTCTCAGACAGTGGCCAGTAAGTAGAACCTCCACATACTCCCCTGTGCCAGAGGCTCTCTTGCTTGTCTTGAAAGAGAGCTTTATGTGAGAATTCTTAATAAGTAGAGAGCCCACGGACATAATAAAAGACCCCCCCCCCCCCCCCACACACACCCTTAGTTTGTGCGAGTAGCTGTTGCACCTTGGGGGGAATCTGTAGTGTCACGTGTGAGGTAGATCAGGAAGCGATAGAGAACGAGGAGAGAACGAGGAGAGAACGAGGAGAGAACGAGAAGGAGAGAACGAGGAGACGAGAGAGAATGAGAGAGAACAAGAGAACAAGAGAGAACCAGTCCGATGTCAGGTGAGATCTGAGACTTTATATATACAGTGTATGAACATTGAAACGATGTGTCTAGCCCACACATAGTCCCTTAAAGGGGCTCTAACAAGACCAACACAACTTTAGTTATTCACTATTTTATGATCAAGCCATCATTTGCATAACTTCAAACAATTTATTTTCTGAGATTTAGTTAGGGCCCAAGCCGCCCAACCATGGTCTCTGTGGTCAATACTACAGGGATGAAAGTGGTCACCGGCAAAAAACGCGGAAATTAAGCCAACACCTTGTCACCACCAGCAGAACCAAGCCATGGTTATTACACTGTCGACAAATTCCCCCACATGATTAGCACTCTCAGGGAACCGCGGGGAAAAGCCGGAAGTCAGCTTTCAACTATCCTTGTTGTGACTGCATTATCGCTCATACCCAAGTCGTTCTTGCTTTGGTTTTATGTTCTAGCAACATCCAAGGTCATATAAGAATGAGATTCGAACAAACCAATTGTTCTCATATATATTCCAAATCCATAGCATTTTGTTTAATGTTAATTGATAAACATAAAAACTCTCGGAAATCCGCGAAATCGCGGAGATCTTACTCCCTGATACTAGTATTGTATTACTATTATTAGTGTCATTCAACCCATCCACAATTGTTAGTGACATAGGCTAGGGAACACTTACAGACTTGGGAAGTAGTTCAAACCCTATCACTAAAGTAAATTTGAAGCCTTTTGAGTATGCCTTGAAGCTAACCTATTTAACCTACTTTAAGTCCACCCTTCCCTTCTCAGTGTGATATCACAAAACTAATAGTGTAATAGTTATGGCGGTGGGACAGATTAATCCTTACCCACTCAGTTCGAGTCCAAATAGACCATTCTAGGTGCCATGCGATTGATCTTTCTGGAATATGGATATTTTTCTCAAATACAGAATATTGATGGAAGGAATAAATTGTAAAATCATGTGACCAGATAACTCATGGTAAGTGCATAATTGATTGATTGACATTTATTTCCTAGTAACACATGAGGTTCCAACTCATGTTGGCGGGGAAAGGGGTGCAGGCACAAGGATCATGTAGTAATAGTTACTAATACTAAAAGTAGAAGCCAAAATAATGGAGTATTGCAATTCTATTTCTAGCTCTAATTTTGTAGAATATATTTGTTTGTTGTTGTTTTATGTTCTAGCAACATCTAAGGTCATATCAGGACAGGTACCGACTTGTGACAGTGCGCACTCATGGTGACTTCATAGTGATGTCCCACTGGGAAACCAGGCCACCAGCACCATGATCTGATATCCCACTCAGTCACATTATCCTGACACTGAGTCAACCTATCCTTGTCCTATCCTGATAATGCCGAGCGCCTGGCTAGGGAGCTACAAGTATAAATTTTTACATCATTGGTTTGACTCGACCATGTAGAATATGTGATTGTCTAGTATTATATTGTCTAAATCAGCAAATAGCCCAACATTCAGGCAATGTAAACTTAAGCCGTTAATTTTAATTAGAAAATAAAACAACCTGAGGTGGAGGGGTTCTAGATATCCACATTCATTACCATATATCTAACACGTGCAACCTACAGGATTTCAAATTTTATGTGAAAACACATTTTGTCTTCCGCGCCCAGGGCTCATGGGAACCTAGAGGTAACAATTTTTTGATTCCATGAAACAGGTGGTGGGAACCGAGTCTTCATGGAATAATTCTGAGAAACTAAATTTTGGTTCTGTTGTTTTTTCAGCACAGTAATGACATGTTACCAGAAACAATCGTTACCATGAAAGCCTACGTTGCATGTGCCTTGTGGGCAGTAATTATTATTAATCAGTTATTCGAACATAGATGCGCATCACAAGTTAACTGCGTCCAAATATACAGTAAAACCTCTCTAACCGACCACCTCCACAGATCGACCACTCCCCTATATCGATTGATTTATTTGGGTCCCAAAGGACCGCCCATACAATACCATTGTAATGATTTTTTTTTTTTTAACTCCCGAAAGCGACCACCTCCCTAAATGGACCATTTAAAGTCAGTGGCATGGTCGGTCGATTTAGAGGTTTTACTGTATACCAATAGTGCATTCATATCGCAGGGGTATACAGCCAGGTCAATGGCGCTACGGTAAACCTCCAGTTACTGCCAACATATGGTGTACATCACACTTGACCGACCGGGTATAATCAAAGCGCACTCTAGACATCCCAGGTGGTCTAATATAGCCCTTCATAGCAATAGGAGGCTGCTGCGCCTTAGCGGTCTCCGGAGACCACTCCAACTAAAAAACACACAAAAAACAATACACACCCAGCCCCACAACATGACGTCACCCCACAATAGAGGACAAATGGTAGATACATGCGAACACTCAATATATAGCATAAATAAAGACTAAAACTAAAAAAACGCGCCCATTATGAGTTATAAATCAGTGGTGGCTAGATCTAGAAAAACTTCCCCATAATATATAGCAGCAGACGCACATTTTAAGGGATAAATTAATGGTGGCTATGTCCAGACAAAGAAACTCCCGTATAATATATAGCTACAACAAAAACACCAAAAAAAGACTTTATTTGATTACTCAGAATCTGGAACTAGTCAAGCTCAATAAATGGCTGGCTCTTCAGCAATATTCCATCTAGGAATGTCCCAATCGGCGATATAAAGGAACACCCCCCCCCCCCCCACCATCATCCTAATCCACTCCCCCTCCACTCCCCCATACACGCAACAAGCCCTCTCATATTGATCAAAGCGAGGGGTGCCCCATTATGATTCGAGGGTTGCAACCATTAAGGGGCCATCCGGAGGGCCCGAGGGTATTGAGGGTATTGAGGGTATTGAGGATAGAAACCATCTTCACAGAGCAGGACTGGAGGCTGATGATTGGGCGCTTTGCTGCTTCAGCGGTTGGTTGCGCATGGGCAGTGGTATGGGAACCAAGTCTCTGCAATACTGTGATAGATAGATCCAAGACCTGCGACATTGATCGGTGCCAGGCGACCATCACCACATTGAAGACGATCCACACAATTTTGGTCCTGTAAGGACATGTATTGAGCAGTTGGATACCAATAGGGTGCTCGGACAGCATGGAACCAAGCAGGGCGATACGCTGACATTGACCACATTAAAGACATGGAACCAAGCGGGGCGATACGCTGACATTGGCCACTGACATTAGCCAAATTAAAGACATGGAACCAAGCGGGGCTATACGCTGACATTGGCCACATTTAAGACATGGAACCAAGCGGGGCGATACACTGATATTGGCCACTGACATTGGCCACATTAAAGACATGGAACCAAGCGGGGCAATACGCTGACATTAGCCAAATTAAAGACATGGAACCAAGCGGGGCGATATGTTGACATTAGCCACATTAAAGACATGGAACCAAGCAGGGCGATACGCTGACATTAGCCACATTAAAGACATGGAACCAAGCGGGGCGATACGCTGACATTGGCCACATTTAAGACATGGAACCAAGCGGGGCGATACGCTGACAATTACTTGGTGTGTATTATTAACTAAGTATACCAGCTCTTTCAGTTGGAATGGTGAAACGCGCCACATCAAATATTGTTTTCCTCACATGTGGGAAATGTATGTTGTCGCACCCTGATTTGGGGTGACCCGAGGACCTGTTTGTTGGCGGGAAGGCGCCGTGCGTGCGCTGGTACGCGCGGGGGCTCCGTGTTGTCACAGGCCGCGTGCCAGATCAGCGGCATGGATCAGCGAATAGGGACTCGGTCAGTCCTGCAATGACGTCTGCCTCATCAATCAGCGCAGTGTCACAGTGGCCCTAATCGATTAACACGACCCAGACGACTCCGGTGAGCCGAGTCGTCAGAATTTTCAAATCGAACACCGCGAGTACAGTCAGCAAATACACGTGCCGTGTGCAAACCGATCCGACCCCAGTAACCCACCTCTTGGCTGGGGTTGGCTACGAGCGATGACATCACATTTGCACTGGTGCCGTCCTGCATGATAACAGCTACCAGTACCAGTCATACATGTGGGTTTAAAAAAAAAAATTACCTAGATTAATTAAATGGAAATATAACTAAACTATGCCATCATAAGATACTTTAAATCCTATTTTGCTGTAGTTTTATCAATTTAAAAAAAAAAAAAAAGGTTTTGGATTAAGCCATTTTTTCCCACCCCGAGCGTGGAGAAGCATATTTGATTATTCGACCCGAGTCTGTAGGATGTGCGCATGCGCCAAAAAGTGGCTCGGGTGACCCGAGTTGATTAATCGATTACGCCCAGTGTTGACACTGGGATTAGCAAGGTCTCCACCGAGATGTGTAGCTGGTGCCTCGGTTATAAGTGCATAGTGTGCATACTTAAAAATTACTGTAATACGCAATATTCTGTGTCGTGTAAGCTACAAATCAACGCTTCCTTTGAGTCACAACAGCCCAATTAACCCCAATGGTTGAGTCATGACGAATACAGCGTGGAAGGTCTAGAACAGACTCCACATGAATTGGACGTCTACCACAGGACCCGTACAGCTTGGAAGGTTTGCTTTGTTTGTTGATTATTTTTGTTACGTCCTGGCAACATCTAAGGTCATATCAGGAGGGGTGACAGTGCGCACTCATTGGCAACTTTATAGTGCTGCCCCACTGGGTGACCAAGTTGGTGGCACCATGACCCAATTTCCCCACTCAGTCATATTATCCTGATACTGCGCTAACCAGCCCGTGCCCTATCCTAGTAATTGTCAAGCGCGATGCTAGGTAGTGACAAATATCAATGTTGTAAGTCATTAGTTTTACTCCGCTGGGATTCAAATTCCACACTCTCATACCCTGTGAGGCCTAAACAGAGTAAACAATTAAAATCATTGTCAAAAATTAAATCATTGCCAATCAATCATTGTCATTGACGGGCACGGCAGTCTGCGCTCGCTTCCGGTCTCCGGTCTCCAACAAAAGAGAAACAATAAGATCTAAAATGAGGCAGTTTGGTGAGGGCCTAGTATTTCAACACTGAAGTCGCCGGTTGCCCATGCTCACAAAGGTGATGTGAACGGATGTGCACCTGCTTGGTGAGGTTGGAAAATGGCCGTCCTTACGCCCGACTCAGATAGAGATTCTAATTCCGCGCCCTGCTAGCTGACAGATGGGTGATAGTCGGCGGGGTGCTGGTGCGTCGTGCCTACCGCGGCGGCACTGGTCTCATGTAGTGCATGTGAACTTGCCTTCTAAGCCACCATCGCTCTCCTCCTGCCGTCTTTAGACTACGGACCCCCCACCCCCACCCCCACCCCCACCCGCTCCTCCCCAACACATACTTAGACCACACCCAATTCATACCGGCAGTACAACGCGGTACGTTATCGCCTCATCCCCAAGCTGCTACACCTACCTCACTACACGCTGCCTCACTACACGCTACCTCACTACAGGCTACCTCACTACAGGCTACCTCACTACACGCTACCTCACTACATACTACCTCACTACACGCTACCTCACTACACACTACCTCACTACACGCTACCTCACTACATACTATCTCACTACCTCACTACACGCTGCCTCACTACATACTACCTCACTACACGCTACCTCACTACATGCTACCTCACTACATGCTACGTCACTACATGCTACCTCACTACATGCTACCTCACTACATACTACCTCACTACATACTACCTCACTACATACTACCTCTTCTCATACAGCCCCACATCCACCCGCCCACTGGTTCACAGCATAGGCACCAACCCGTAACATTATTATTACTCTATTGCTGTAAATCATCTATTACATTATAAAGTCCCCACAGTCATGCTAGACACCCACCACCAGCTGGACGGCTCGTCAGCCTGGGCGAGACATTTATCTACCTGTCCACTACCGATGCATGGAGTTTTTTTAAAGTTTTTTTTTGTGGGAGGGGGAGGGGGGTTGCTATCTTTTGCTTTCTATACGGTCTGCCTTTCGCCACCACACATACTCAACTATGCCTGTTCAACGCTGTTTGTTTGTTTGTTTGTTTGTTTGTTTGTTTGTTTGTTTGTTTGTTTGTTTGTTTGTTTGTTTGTTGTTTTACGTCCTAGCAACATCTCAGGTCATATCAGGACGGTACCGACTTGTAACAGTGCGCACTCATGCGACTTTAAGTGCTGTCCCACTGGGAAACCAGGCCGCCGACCATGACCTGGTATCCCACTCACACATATCCTGACACTACACCCAGTCCTTCCCTATCCTAATAATGCCGAGCGCCTGGCTAGGAAGCGACAAGTATCAATTTTAAAGTCATTGGTTTGACTCGACCGGGACTCGAAACCACGACCCCAGGATCTACCAGCACGGGAGACGGACGCTCTAACTCATTCGGCCATCCCGTCTGGTCCTGTTCAACACAGTATCAGAACATCGCGTTGGAAGATTTAGATCTGGATATAGACCACTGAAGGGTGCCTGACGCTCTCATTTCATACTTGACTAATTCCAGTACAAGACAAATACTATCAAATTATGATGTGAAAATATGTATATATTAAGGAAAAACACCAAAAAACACCTTACCCTGCATCAGAGACATAAATACACCATCACACACAAAAAACCTATACCTCAAAGAACATGGTGTTGTTTTATTTAGAGGGGGTTACGTCATGGAAACATCTACGGTAATATCAATACACTCAGAAACAACTTAATATCGATGCACATTGCGCAGTATAGATTTCACAGTCATCTCTAATCACACAAATATAATACTGTGTGTAATGATTTTAAACATTGGACCCAGCTTTGAGAATCTTGTCCCATGCTTGATATTATTTTTGTACATTAGTTGATTAGGCAGGGGAAATTTCAATCGCGAACAATTGGTCTTCCTCATTCCACTGCTCCTTGACCTATCCTAGTAATGCCGAGTGCCAGGCTAGGTAGCGACAAGTATCAATTCTTAAGTCATTGTTTTGACTAGGCCAGGGTTCGAACCCTCGGGTTCGAATCCCACAACCTACCAGAACAGGAGGCGGACGCTCAACTCATTCGGCCACCGTGTCTGGTCTAAATATGAAAAGTGTACTTTTGTTTTTTGTGGGTTTTTTAATGCTGACTTTATACTGTCCATAGTGCTCATGTAAGCACGAGTGCTCGGGCTTGTTTTCAATGCTGGCCAGTTGTAGTAGTGGTTTAATCTTATCACACAGTAGGAGGCAATTCTCACACAGTAGCAGTTACATGGTAATGATTAAGTATCAGGTGTTCTCATAGGTATATTGTTTTTATTTTCTGATCACCCTTGTAGTGGGTGCGAATAGTATATGAAGTATATTAGTTTTTTGGTTTTTGTTTTAAGTTCTATGTTATAGTTGCATGTAGTTGTGGCATCCCCTCAGACTTAATCACCATCACCATCCCTCACCTCACCCCTTCCACACAGTACCCCACGGTCCAGGCATGCCACTGTCTACCTAATGCCTGGTACACACCTACCGTATAGGATTCGCGCACTAAAACTCGTGACTCGACCCGACCCGCTTAAAACTGAAAACGGGCCGATTCATTTTTCTAATCGCGAATCGCAATCGTAATCGGCCGGTTTTAGCCCTAAAACTGAGGTTTTATGCGCGAATCGCAATCGCTAAGTGTGCGCAGGGAGTGCACACCTAGCGATTTTTGTGTGCAAAACGGGCAGTTTTAGATCGTATACGGGAGGTGGGTGCGCACAAATGGTAGGTGTGTACCAGGCATTAGGCTGTCATCGTGGCCCCACCCTCCACGCCCCCTCCCCCCACCCTTACACCGACGCGCATCCCACCCCGCGCAGGTTAACCCTACCAGGACCACGTGTACAGACCCGCATACGCCTTACCTGAACACCAAAACACCAAGGTACCAAGGCACCAAGAAAAGGGAGACTTTTCAACCTGTGGGAACCTGTCATATGTAGCATATAATGGCTTCTGGTGTGATTGATGGCAGAAAAAAGGGCAACACTCAAACTTTTCGTCGTGTGTGTGTGTGTGTTCGTCGTGTGTGCGCGTGTGCGCGTGTGTGCTGCGTGCGTGTGCGTGTGCGTGTGCGCGCGTGTTTTTTTTTGTTTAAGTTACATAGTCTGATGGTTTTGAGTTTGTCGTTTTCTGAGATAAGTATAGATAGATGTATTATGTTTATTGCTATAATCTACCTCACTTTAGTTTGAAGTCAATTTTATTTTAAATGGCAAACTTTTTAAATATTTCAAGTGGAAACACGCCAAATTAATTTCGGCAAGCATGCCAAAACTCTTCTGGCTTCTGCAGTAACATATTCTATTAAAATGCCTCAGTATTCCTTCTAGGCGCGCCAGTTAGATATGTAAAATCAAATCTAGATAATTGTCTTGGTTTTGAAAATTGGATCGTCATCGGACTACACAGCTTTAAATGAATATGAATCTGCGTAAATCACATTTAAGAGACGACCCAAATAATATGCGGTTTCTTGCTGTGTGGATCTATAGATGCATGTTGTGGGGTGTGGTATGCGCTTATGTGGTGGGTGGTGGGGGAAGGAGTACATTTATCAAGACAAGGGTCAAGAGGAGGGATGCATGCAATAAATAAACACCCCAGATCACGGGTGGAAGGCCTCCCGAAAATATCTGTACATATATGAGCCTGTCTCAAAAGGTGATAACTCTTAATTTTTTGTCCATTGTAATGATTGACACAAAACAGCACAGAAACAGTTACACTGAAAACACAAGGACATTTGCTTCAAATCAATATGTATTCTATTGGGATTATGAAACACCATGTAGAAATCAAATCAGTTTATCCTGAGCAAATGCACAAGTAGATATTATGTTGATCATTACAATGAACAAAGTTTTGTCCCATATTGCATAGCACCTTTTGAGACAGTCTCATATCCTGTATGACCGATTTACCGGGACAATCAAATGATTAGCTCATTTTCTGCTGAATACTAGTTGAGGAAATTCCACAGGTACGGTACTAATGGATTATGAAGATAAAACACACTTCTACTTCAATAACATCTCCTCAGGGGCAAACTCCCTTCATTAAGTCCCGCTCCCTCGATTCCCCTTCATTAAAGAAGACAAATATTCATGTTTCCGGTTGCATGAGAAATTACTTTGGGGTCAGTAGGTAGTTAATTTTTTTTGTTTAAATCAGTGTATTGATATTACTATCAGATCTGAGTTGAATGGGACCACGTAAGAGTGCGATTTAAACAAAATAATTCTCAGAGCGGAAAAAAAATTGGGAGTCCGGGGAGGGGGGTTGGTTTCTAACGGTCGGTTGGCAACCGGAAACATCAATATTTTGCTTAGGCCTTAGCATAAAACACCAGCAACATCTTACAACCCAGATTTCACTAACACTATGCCATACAAAGGGTAAGGCACATGAAAAGTAATAAATCAATGCCTATTAGCATGAAACATACATCTCACAACCCATATTTCATTAACACTACGCCATACAAAGGGCAAGCCACGTGAAAAGTAATAAATCAATGCCTATTAGCATGAAGCATTCTTCTCACAACCCATATTTCATTAACACTACGCCATACAAAGGGCAAGCCATGTGAAAAGTAATAAATCAATGCCTATTAGCATGAAGCATACATCTCACAACCCATATTTCATTAACACTACGCCATACAAAGGGCAAGCCACGTGAAAAGTAATAAATCAATGCCAATTAGCATGAAACATACATCTCACAACCCAGATTTCACTAACACTATGCCATACAAAGGGTAAGCCACATGAAAAGTAATAAATCAATGCCTATTAGCATGAAACATACATCTCACAACCCATATTTCATTAACACTATGCCATACAAAGGGCAAGCCACGTGAAAAGTAATAAATCAATGCCAATTAGCATGAAATATACATCTCACAACCCATATTTAACTAACAATACGCCATACAAAGGCCAAGCCACGTGAAAAGTAATAAAAAATAATGCCAATTAGCATGAAACATACATCTCACAACCCAGATTTCACTAACACTACGCCAGACAAAGGGCAAGCCACGTGGAAAGTAATAAATCAATGCCAATTAGCATGAAACATACATCTCACAACCCATATTTCATTAACACTATGCCATACAAAGGGCAAGCCACGTGAAAAGTAATAAATCAATGCCAATTAGCATGAAATATACATCTGACAACCCAGATTTAACTAACAATACGCCATACAAAGGTCAAGCCACGTGAAAAGTAATAAAAAATAATGCCAATTAGCATGAAACATACATCTCACAACCCAGATTTCACTAACACTATGCCAGACAAAGGGCAAGCCACGTGAAATGTAACAAAAAATAATGCTACCATTACCCGTTGGTATTCAGCTACTGTATTCAGCTGCTAATGAATTCAGCTACTAATGAAGCTCTGCAATGACTCGGCTGGGATTCGAACTGCCGACCTTCCACACGGGAAGCCTGCACACTACCGATTCAGCCACCGTGTCTGGTACGGTAATGTAAGTAGTAATGTGTACCGTAGTCTCACACAATTAGACTGCTCAAAGATATCAGATTTTACAGCAAATAATGTTTTGAAATAATCCAATAAGACGTGAGTGGATTAATGCTATTATAATAGGCGAACGTGGTCTCCCAGCCAACATGCCACATTATATATTCTGTCGAACCTCAGACAGAGCTTCCCAACATAAATTATTCATGAATCATCAAATTGCTTGAGCAAATAACCTTAATCCCTTGAGAAGTGCAATTCATTGCACAAGGGAAAGGTGTCCCAGGTGTTGTGTATATATTCTTTTGCGTTTTTTGTGTGTGCATGTATCAAAAAAAAAAAAACATCTAAATCCCACATATTAAAAAATGCACCTACTTTTGCGGACGACACTGACACGTTGGACTGGTTAACTCAGTATCAGGATAATGTGACTGAGTGGGATATCAGATCATGGTGCCAGTGGCCTGATTTCCCAGTGGGGCAGCACTATAAAGTCACCATGAGTGTGTACTGTCACAAGTCGGTACTTGTCCTGATATGACCTTAAATGTTACCAGGACATAAAACTCCAACAACCAACCAACCTAAAGGATCTGTCACATTACGACGCATCTCGCAAGCATGCCGCCAACGCGTAAATCACATTTTTACTTCGAGATGCATCGAATTTTCGGCGGGGGGGGGGGGGGGGGGGGGAACAGTTGGACGTCAGCGCAACGTAGTGGATGTAAGTGTAGCTTCGCTCCGACGTAGTGGTAGTGTATGTCAATGCATGAGAAAAAAAAGTTTGGCACAACGTGTGGCTAATGAGCCTCTTGCGCGTGTGGTGTTTACCTAGCGTTGGCATAACGTGATCCCAACATTCGGCTAGCGACCGTTAAACGTGTTGCACAACATATGAGAGCGTAGTGCCAGCGCATGAGTGACACATGTCCACCGACAGTCCAGCGCATTTCGGCGTTGCAGTCGCGGTCGGCGTCGCGGTCGGCGTCGCGGTTAGAACGTCGTCATACGTTGGCGTTACGTTGCCAACGCGCGGACTGAAGGCTCTCGATCAGAGGAACGAAAGTCAACATAAGACAATGTAAGAACAACATTCCTCCAACGCCCGTCAACATTCCTCCAATGCACACGTAATGCATAACAACGTATCCCGAGGTAGCGGCAAAGAATCACATACGTCGCCATACGTTTGTGCGATGCGTCGTAATATGACAGCCCCATAAACTTTGAATTTCCCTGCGACTGACTAAGCGGTGCTTGGATAAGGATTTGGTTGTGTAGGCCAGTTGTCACACCCAATACCATAAAGTTCTTCATCCAATCGGTCAATGGATCAGACACTTAAATGCCCTGGGAGCTGTCAGCTCAACTGGGCTAATGGAACGACTAGTGTGTAGATTTGTAAAACAATCCTGACATGTTCATATTTAACACCATGAATACATGTTATTTTTAGGTCACTCTATGGGGAAGATTATACACTGAAAAGTGTTCTGTGAATAAGGAAAAACACTCATTTTATAACTAGGAGTGTAAAAAAATTATTACCATTTTATAACTATAAGGGTAAACAAATAAAGCCCATTTTATTATGGAAATTACACCGTCTATCATGGGTGGAAATGCCCATTTTATAATGGAAAAATTACCCGTTACATAATAAAAATTGTCCTTGAATCATGGAAGGCGTTCATTGCATAATCTACCAGTCCGCTAGTGGAATATTACCCTATTCGTGCTGGAATTGTTTATTAGTCAAATAAGGCAGCAACTAACTACCAGTTGCAACTATAAGGTGGTGGTCTACCTCTACACAATTGTCCTTTGGGCTAAATGTAGGTCAGTCGGAGAGGTATGCGCCATTGATATAAACCAAAATGTTGTGACGTTGAGGCTTACATTCCAGCACAAGAGCTATGTAGCTCCCACCAGTTGTCAGGTAATGAATGGACGGGCGCAACCACTCTTTGATCCTTAAGGTTCGCTTAGACTTGTGTGTGATGCGAGGAGTGTGTGGTGCGAGGAGTGTGTGATGCGAGGAGTGTGTGATGCGAGTAGTGTGTGTGTGTGTGTGTGTGTGTGTGTGTGTGTGTGTGTGTTTTATATGCGAGGAGTGTGTAATGCAAGGTGTGTGTGATGCGAGGTGTGTGTGTGTGATGCGAGGTGGTGTGTGTGATGCGAGGAGTGTGTGGTGCGAGGAGTGTGTGATGCGAGGAGTGTGTGATGCGAGTAGTGTGTGTGTGTGTGTGTGTGTTTTATATGCGAGGAGTGTGTAATGCAAGGTGTGTGTGATGCGAGGGGTGTGTGTGATGCGAGGTGGTGTGTGTGATGCGAGGAGGTGTGTGTGATGCGAGGAGGTGTGTGTGATGCGAGGTGTGTGTGATGCGAGGTGTGTGTGTGATGTGAGGTGTGTGTGTGTGATGCGAGGTGTGTATGATGCGAGGAGGTGTGTGTGATGCGAGGAGTATGTATGATGCGAGGAGGTGTGTGTGATGCGAGGAGTGTGTATGATGCGAGGAGTGTGTGATGCGAGGTGTGTGTGTGATGTGAGGAGTGTGTGATGCGAGGTGTGTGTGTGATGCGAGGTGTGTGTGATGCAAGGAGGTGTGTGTGATGCGAGATGTGTGTGTGATGTGAGGTGTGTGTGTGATGCGAGGTGTGTGTGATGCAGTGTGTGATGCGAGGTGTGTGATGCAAGGAGGTGTGTGTGATGCAAGGAGGTGTGTGTGTGATGCGAGGTGTGTGTGTGATGCGAGGAGGTGTGTTTGATGCGAGGAGGTGTGTGTGATCCGAGGTATGTAGAACTTTCGGCAAGTTAAGATAGCTTGAATGCCATTCATTGCTTGAAGTTCCAAATAAGGGGCACCGTCTGTTGTGGGACCGGTGAATGTACAATGTAGCCGACAGATGACATCCGCCAACTCACAACGCCTTCTAATCCACCCGTGTATCCTGAATCAACGCACTGTGGTTGGTTGTTGGAATTTTACATCCTGGCAACATCTAAGGTCATATCAGGATGGGTACCGACTTGTGACAGTACACACTCATAGCGACTTAATAGTGCTGTCCCACTGGGAAACCAGGCCGCCAGGACCAGGACCTGATATCCCGTTCAGTCACATTATCCTGACACTGGGTTAACTAGTACTTGCCTTATCCTATTAATGTTGAGCACTAAGCTAGGAAGGGACAAGTAACAATTAAGTCATGGTTTGACTCGACCTGGAATCGAACTCTGCGCTCTACCGATTCGGCTACCGCGCCCCGTCAACGCACTGTGGTGGTGGGTAGAGGGAAGGAGGGGAGGAGTACCTGTATTTGTTGGGGTTTAATGCCATAGCAACACCATGCCAGGACAGGTCACCGACTTATGGACAGTGCGCAGTCATAGCAACGTTATAGTGCTGCCCCACTGGAAGACCAGACCGCTGGCACCATGGTCTGATATCCCACTCAGTCACATTACCCTGATACTAAGCAAACCAGACTATTGCCCTACCCTCCTAAAAGCTGAGCGCCACACTAAGGCAGAGACAAGTATCAATTTCGTACGTCATTGGTTTGACTCGACTGCCATTTGAACAACCGACCTCCCCCACACCGGAAGCCAGCTAGCGCTTTTACCGATTCAACCATCCCGAGCCGTGGAGCTTTCTCAGAGTTACCAGAATGCGCAGCCATGGCAACTGGGGTCACGTTAGGACGCACCGCCCTTCTGTCGGCCCGCCCCCTAGTGGTGCATAGATTAACCTGCTCAGCGATCACTTTCTTTTCTTACAGTTGTTGTGAGGGCTGGTGCAAACCGTTGGAATTATTCCATTTCTTACATACCAGTTTAAAGCTGCATTTATTGCAAATTGGTGCTATCGGCAATGAAAGTAAACAAAGTTTATCTCCAGCATTTCGGTGTGCATGACAAAATTAATTTTACATGCCATCACTTCAAATATCACCAAACCAAACCCATTAAAATAAAAATGACGTCAAACAAAAACTAAGTTCATGATCAACCTACTATATTTTTCTAAAAAAAAATAATATGGCAGAAAATCAAAAGCATCCAACTATATACCTTTAAATAATCTTAAGCACATAAGACTAACAGTACAACTACAAGGGCAAACTTATACATGCATAATTCAGAAAACCTAACACCTATCAGGTATTACGCCCTGCCCGATATATCCATCAGATGAGGGCCGCGATGGAAGGGGGCAAACCAATATTTCAAAGGTCCATTTAACAAAATAAAAAATGTAAATACTAAATATCCGCACATTAATCAACAGTGACAAGAACGTAAGCTCACATAACTGTGCTGGACCATGTTTTTGTATGTTTTTTTTTGTTTTGTTTTTTTGGTAACGTTGTCAAGTTTGCTAATTGTTGATAAAACTAACACGTGTTCAAAACAGTGGCACTCATTAAACCATCCCCTGCACGCCATCAGTATTAGTTCCTCCCTGTCAACAATTATAATCTCCCCCCCCCCCCACACACACTGTAGCCACACGCACGCACGCCTCTCTCCACAAGGGTGGAGCCAGACTTGTGTTGGTTGATTGGTTGTTTTACATCCTGGCAACATCTAAGGTCACATCACGCCGGCTACCGACTTGTGACAGTGCGCACTAATTGTGACCTTATAGTTCTGCCCCACTGGGAGACCAGGCCTCCAGCACCATGACCTGATATCCCACTCAGTCACATTATCCTGACAATGAGCCAACCAGTCCTTGCCCGATCCTAATAATGCCGAATGCCGAGTGCCTGGCTAAGAAGTGGCAAGTATCAATTTTTAAGTCATTGGTTTCACTCGACCAGAGTTTGAATCCCGTGATCTGCCAAAAGGGGAGACGGACGCTCAACTCATTCGGCCATCCCGTCTGGTGGGACTAGTGTTGTGAACGAGCCCTCCTCCCCTACCCGCCCCTGCCGAGTCTGGGTTACTGAGCCGGGGTCGCGTCAATGTCAAAATGCCTGAGCAGCAAGGACAGGAGGCGGGCAAGTGTTGTTGTGCTTACCCTCCTAACCCACAACTCAACAACTTTCGGGTGGTCAGGCCACACTTTAAAACTCCTTAAAACTACAACAACCCATTAAATGTACAGGTTTTGTAAACCTCACAGGGGACTGCAATAATATATGTCCGCATTTCTCGGGACGTTGACCACAAATCCACTTCACACTCCGAGAAATGCATCCCATTTCATAAGAAATGTCATATTATTTATTAGCTAGATCCCAACCAAGGTTCGTACACATGTGAAGATATGTTATTTCAGTTATTTCAAGGCTTTTTAAGGATGTTTTTGATAGGAATTCTTCATTTGGATTTCGGAGAAAAAAACCAATGACGAATGGCGATTTCAGACTAATTTAATTCAGTGGAGATAATTTAATGGAATTCAAGGCTTTTCAAGAGTAATTACCCAAAACAGGTTAAATTCAAGCCTTTCTAGGGCCTTGAAATGGGGCAAATCAAATCCAAGACATTTTCAAGACTTTCCAGCCCCCATACGGACCCTGCCCCACCCCTTCCCGCCATTACAAATTCCAGTTTTACTCAAAGGTGTATTTGGCTGGTGAATAAGGCATGCTGCAGTTACCTCGCATTGCTAGTCCACCAGAGGGCCAATAATATAATGTCCGTCCGTCCGCCCCCCCCCCCCCCCCCACCATCACCCCAAACACGCAAACCTCCCATCAAAAAGTTGCTGACCGTATTCTTTGTCTGCTGAAAAAAAATATGTACATAGGAAGCGGTACTTGATTCTCGCGCTGTTAATTTTAATTACATTATTTAATCTAGAAATAAACCCTTTCAGACCATCACAGACACCTGGCAATAGAGATAGAGCTCCTTGCTTCAATCAAAATTTTCTGACAATTTACATAGGTAATGCCAAATTAAATCATGTTCAAAGGATTCGTGGTAAAAAAAATGTTGTTTGCTTCCTGGCAACAGAACACTTTTTTTCACTGGTCATGTGAAATCTAGTCGTGTGTGAGAGGAACTGTCAATACAGGCAGGATCCATCAGCAGTCCAGGAAGGGCAGGGGTGTTGAGTGAATTGGCTTATGCCCGGCACACACCTCCCGTATACGACCTAAAACTGCCCGTTTCGTGATTAAGTTTTAGTTTTAGTCGTTAGGTGTGCGCCCCCGTAGCACACCAGAGCATTGCGATTCGCGACTTAAAACTCAGTTTTAGTGCTTAAAACGTGAATCGCAAGACATTCGAAAAATGAATCGGCCAGTTTTACGTCGCGAAACGGGACGGGTCGGGTTGTGAAACGCAGTCAGTTTTAGCGCGTGAATCGTATACGGGAGGTGTGTGCCGGGCATAAGCGAGCATTTTTGAGGTTTTACACCATAGCAACATCTATGGTACAGGGATGAAAGTGGTCTCCGGGAAAAAAAGCGGAAATGCTGATATTCTCGCATAGGCTTAGCATTGTCAGGGAATCGCTGAAAATTCCCGGAAGTCGGGTTTCATACATATTGGTATACGCTGATAGTGCTGCGCTGTTTGAAGCATGTATTAGTAGTATACGCTGCTAGTGCTGCGGCATTTCCATCACATATCGGTATACACTGATAGTGCTGCACCGTGAAGGCATTAGTAGTATACGTTGCTAGTGCTGCAGCGTTTGCACCACATATTAGTATACGCTAATGGTGCTGCAGCGTGAAACAATGTATTGGTTGGTTGGTTTTTGGAGTTTTACATCCTGGCAACATCTAAGGTCATATCAGGACGGGCGCAACTTATTAGTATACACTTATAGCTACAGGAAAAATCCCGGAAATCTGCAAAATCGGAGATCTTTCATCCCTGATGGTAATATCAAGACAGGTACCAACTTGCGACCCCCCCCCCCCACACACACACGCACAATGCTTCTTTCTTCCCACTGGGATATCACGATGCCAGCACCACGATCCCAGTCACACTACCTGCCCTGCGACACAAAGCCAAGCCTGTGTACGTCATTGGTTTGACGCGGGCAATAACTGATCCCACCACGAGCTGTGAGCTGAGATTACCTGAGCTGGAGTACTACCAAGTCGCATTTGGCCAATTTACAATTCCCAGCGGTTGTCAATATTATTATTACACAATGTCGAAGGTAAGGTTTCACAACTTTCCTCCTCTCTCTTCCCATATGTGTGACCTTTAACCTGCATGCCTGTGGGAGGAGTTAACACGGATGTGTAGAGGGTCTACAGTGTGTAGAGGGTGCGGGGTGCGGAGGGGGGGGGGTGAAAGTGGGTATGGAGGGGAGGCAGCAGGTTGGAACGTTTTAGCCGGAAGGTAATCAATCGTGTACTCATACATCCCCAGGGGGTACATGGAGAAAGGCATACATGTACTGAGGAGGGGGGGGGGGGGGGGGGGGGGGGGGGGGAGGAGGAAAGATGCCCTCTCACGTTCTGACGCCACATGGGTGTGGTGTGGTGTGGTGCGGTGTGGTGTGGTGTGGTGTGGTGTGGTGTGGTGTGGTGTGGTGTGGTGTGGTATGGTGTGGTGTGGTGTGGTGTGGTGTGGTGTGGTGTGGTGTGGTGTGGTGTGGTGTGGTGTGGTGTGGCATGGCGTACTGTCTTGTAGTGTATTGTCTTGTAGTGTATTGTCTTGTAGTGTATTGGCTTGTAGTGTATTGTCTTGTAGTGTATTGTCTTGTAGTGTATTGTCTTGTAGTGTATTGTCTTGTAGTGTATCGTTCTTGTAGTGTATTGTCTTGTAGTGTATTGTCTTGTAGTGTATTGTCTTGTAGTGTATTGTCTTGTAGTGTATTGTCTTGTAGTGTATTGTCTTGTAGGGTACTGTCTTGTAGTGTAGTGTCTTGTAGTGTAGTGTCTTGTAGTGTAGTGGTATGCAGGTATTGCAATACCTCAGGGAGTTTGACGCCCCTGCCCTGCAGATTTGTAAACCACTGCCTTGTGGTACAGGTTCTTGACAGAACCGAAGGCTAAGGGAGCAAACTCTGAAAAGAAAACCATGTCACTGTGGCAGCATCAAGGGCGGTTGATGTATGGAACTCCCAACATCTCCCGACCAGCCACTGCAGGGACAAATAGTTTTGCGCCTGTCTGAACATGTTCTTGCCGGTGTGAAACCTCTATTTGCTCCCCGAGAGAGTGCCGCTGGTAACTTGCAAAAGACAGCAGCACAACAACACTTTTGCAGGCCGCTTTCATGAAATGTCAACTCTACAAGAACCCGAGAGGAGGATATCATGGCTGACGGAAACAAGCTGAACTCTGTTCCGGGATTCACCAACCTCGGAAGCACTATATCAAGTGATGGACCCATTGATGCTGAAATACAGAGGAGAATGGCCAAGGCTAGCGCATCTTTCGGCCGACTACGCCAGAGACTCTGGAACAACCACCATGTGTCCATGCAGGTCAAAGGCAAGATCTACCGTGCAATCGTGCTATGCACCCTACTATACGGAGCCGAGGCCTGGACAGAGTACAGACGACAGGTGAAAAAGCTGCATGCCTTCATGAAGTGACATCTGTGTTCAATCATGAGGCTAACATGGAAGGACAAAGTGACAAATAAGGAAATACTCGAACGGACGGGGCTGCCCTCTATGGAAGATCTTCTGATCAAAAAGAATCTCCGGTGGACTGGACACCTCATGAGGATGTCATCAGACAGGCTACCAAAGCAGATCCTCTATTTTCAACCGTCTTCTGGTTACAGAAAGACAGGGCGCCCTCGTCTCCGGTTCAAGGACACCATCAAGAGAAACCTGAATCTGAGAGTCATTAAGACCGACTCATGGACATCACTCTCACAGCAGAGAGCTAAATGGAAAGCAGCAGTCAAGTAATGAAAGCAGTCTTTGTCGCATCGCGACCGACAGCATGATGATGATGATGATGATGATGATGATGATGATGTAGTAGTGTAGTGTCCTGTAGTGTAGTGTAGTGTAGTGTCTTGTAGCGTAGTGTGGTGTGGTAGAATAGAGTAGGGCAAGGCAATTTGACGTAGGATAAAGTATGGTACTGTAAGGTATGGTATGGTAAGGTAATGTATGGTGATGTAGGGTATGGTAATGTATGACATGGTAAGGAATGGCATGGTAAGGACGGGAAAGATGAGATACGGTATGGTAGGGTAATGTACGGTATGGTAGGGTAAGGTATGGTAGGGAATGAAGTGGAATGGTATGTGTTCCATTGATTGTTGTTTTTAGTTTAGAGGTCCCGATACCAGATGGAGCCACAGTCAACCGGAAACAGCTTGTCGACAACACATGCTTCTACGCTGCACAAATGGCGCGTAAAATGGCTAACCGTGGCAGCTAATGTGGATTTTATTGCATTTATCCAATAGTTAGAATTCTGAGAGCAAGTTGTCCGTGAAGTGTAAAATTGCATAGTCCGATGGTTTTGAATTTCTCTCATTTTCTGAGATTAACCTATTACTATTAGGTTGATCCTTATAATCTACCTAACTTTAGTTTGAAGTAACTTTTATTTTAAATGGCTAACTTTTGATTTATTTGAAGTGCAAACGTGCTAAATTAAGCTTGCCAAAATTAACACCATAGGCTTCTGCAGTAACAGGTTCTATTAAATTGACTCGGTATTCTCTTATCAGGGATGAAAGTGGTCTCCGGCTAAAATCGCGGAAATCAGGCCACCGACGGCAAATTTCTGCGATAACACGGATCTTCTCCTATAGACTTCGCGGAAAAATACCGGAAGTCAGTTTTCAACTAACCTTGTTCTGACTGTATTATCCCCCATACCGGACTCGCTCTTGTTTGGGTTTGATATTCTAGCAACATCTAAGGTCATTGAAAAATGGGATTCGAACTCCCCCAAGTGTTGTCATATACATATCTTTTTTTTTTAATGCTTAAAGTTAATCGGTAAATATAAATAATCACGGAAATCCGCGAAACCGCAGAGATCTTTCATCCCTGTCTTATATGTGACGACAAATGGTTAATATTATAAGGGAACCAGTATCTAAGTTAGATAAATAATCAAATCTAGATAACTGTTATAGGTTTGACAAGTTGATGTTTTCATCGGACCATGTAGCTTTAAGCATCTCAACCCATCCAATTCAGCACGTTGGGTCAGCCGGGCTGTCCTGGTAGAAGACAAATTGACACTAATGGCAGTGGGTTCTGCATCTATGTTTGGCTATCCCACCTATTAAGATCCCCTTAAAACTCTAGGTATTGGAAGTCCAGCCGCATACCCTCACGGCCCTCCTTAGACCGATTGTAATACAGCCCCCTCCCCTCACTCCTCCTTACCCCCTTACCCTTTCAGTACTAAATACATGCAAACACCCTGTCCAGAGCCTGATTCCAAAAGCATATGGACCTATTGAAAAGTGAATTGCTAAGACGGAAGAGAAAGCAATGCCTGGGAGACTCACCGGTACCAGAGCACGTTCGGGTTGTTCAAGGCTGAAAAGCACTGACAGCCCAGTGGAGTGACGCATGCAGGAGTGTGAGGAAATAGAACTATCCAGGCAAATGCACCTCAACTAAGCAACCTACTATCCAGGCAACCATAGACAACACCACCTCAACTAAGGAATCTACTATCCAGGCTATCGAGGCAACCATAACAACCGCACCTCAACTAAGCAATCTACTATCCAGGCAACCATAACAACCGCACCTGAACTAAGCAATCTATTATCCAGGCTATCGAGGGAACTATAACAACCGCACCTCAACTAAGCAATCTACTAATACTATCCGGGCAAGTGCACCTCAACTAAGCAATCTACTATCTAGGATATCCAGGCAACCAAAGGCAAGTGCACCTCAACTAAGCAATCCAGGCTATCAGGCAACCCCAGACAATCACATCTCAACTAAGCAATCTATCCAGGCAACCACACCTCAACGAAGTAATCTACTAGCCAGGCAACATCACCTCACCTCAACTAAGTACCAGACGGGGTGGCCGAATGAGTAGAGCGTCCGTCTGTTTTTGGAGATCGGGAGATCTGAACCCATGAGTTTGTGGGTTCGAATACTGGTCGAGTCAAACCAATGACTTTAAAATTCATACTTGTCGCTCCCCGTCCTGATATGACCTTAGATGTTGCTAGGACGTAAAACAACAACAAACAAACAAACAAACAAACATCCTAGCCTGGCGCTCGAGATTATTAGAATAGGGCAAGGATTGGTTGGTTCAGTGTCAGGATAATGTGACTGAGTGGGACATCAGGTCATGGTGCTGGCGGCCTGGTGTCCCAGTGGGGAAGCACTATAAAGTTGCCATGAGGGCGCAATGTCACAAGTCGGTACCCGTCCTGATATGACCTTAGATGTTGCTAGGACCTAAAACAACAACAAACAAACAACAAACAAACAAACAAACAAACCTCAACTAAGCAAGCTATATTTCAAAACAATCGAGTCAGTGCTTGCTTCACCTTAAACAGAAGGGCATGTTTATATACTTGTGCAGAAACACGTGCCAACTCAGCGTGCTATGAATAAAGTGCTGAATTTACCATGAAGGAATATTTTACAGATAGTAGGCAACATAATGCACACCATGAATCCTAAGGTTTTGAATCAAAAGCTTGTTGATTTCTACGTAGCCTAAATTGAGTATAATTACATTTGTTAGAGTGACAGCATATGCCAACAACTCAGTATAGTTCAAGACATCCATATATTGGCTCAGTGTGAGCAGGGTGAACTCTCACCCCCCCCCCCCCCTTCCCCTCCCCCAACTATTTGAGACTAGGCTGACCAAATAGCATTTAAGATAAGTTACATATATACGTTTGGCTGATTGACTGGCCGCCCTAAGTTTGTTTGGATTTACTACACCTTGTCTAATTAAACTGACATAATTTAATTTAAACAAATGTATAATGATTTATCAAAACCAAGAATCATATTATAAAATGCCCGCATGTCCTGTAATATATGCGACATTTGAAGAAATGGCATGAATTTGTGCGCTAAGTCCGCTTAGAGTAGCTTAACAAAAAATTGATACCTAAATTATGTGGGAACTACTGTCAATGTTTTGAGATGGAACAATGTTGATGATTGACAGAAGAGAAATACAAAGTTTCCCACACACCTACTTCCACACTCCTCCACACATACACACGCAAAGATCAATGCGCATGTACATGATGCAAACATCCACCCCATGGAAACCTCCACATGGGTGCAACTCAGTCACCCAAACAAGTCATGGCAAACGACGCAAACTCACGCCATTTAACATTAACCAACTTAAAGTTGGATTATCAAACCTTTTGATCATCATTATATCTTCAAAACCAAAACATCTACCTTGATTTGATCCTACATATCCTACTTAGATACTTAAGATACTTAGATATTCAATCCTCATTTCCTCTGGGCTTTCCTCCCATATGGCCCCTTTACTTGCGACCACTTTGTGACTAAAAGGTCAACTGTGCGCTGACCAGTCGCAAGTACTGAAAGTGGCCAGTGACCATTTAGATTGCAAGGAGGTTTTTGGTGCAGCACCTGCAACCTCCTTGCGTCACCTGGAGATCGCCGACATATCACGACCCATTGTTTTTCCTGCCTTTTATTTGCTTTTGTCGCAAGGTCACTGGCTTTTGGTCGCAAGCCATGTGACTGAGGCCTAAATAACATTAAAACCAGCCGGCTTTGACATGGCCATAACAATGAAATGACTAAGTTTAATCAGTGTACACGCACAAATTAATTTGCATGCCAGCCCTCCAAAAATATGCAAAGTTAGTAAATTACCATAAAATTACCATAAGACCTGGTGAATTTAACTTTTTTTTCTTTTTCTCATTCTTAAAATAACGGATTAGGTAACTTTAAATGTGTATACAAAATTAAGCTGAGGCAATATCTCAAACCAGACTGAAAAATACTACAACATTTGGTGGACTTTTTCCAGGTTCGTCATATCTATGAGATAAACTGCAGGGCGTCCTCTCCTGTCTGTGGTGATAATGTGATTTCCTTATGAAAACAAGCGCACAGGGCCAATAATAACAAGCAGTTACCATGGACACGCACAGGACTATGCCGAACCATCTGGGTGCTCCTTCTAAATAACCTGCTTTATACAACCACACAGCCGACCACCAGACAAGATAGCTGAATGAGTTGAGCGTCCTTCTACCACTTTGGTAGATCGTGGGATTTGAACCCATGGGTTCGAACCCTACTTGAGGTAAACCGATGACTTTAAAAAAAGTATACTTGTCGCTTCCTAACCATGTGCTCGGCATAATGAGGATAGGGCAAGGACTGGTTGGCTAAGTGCCAGGATAATGTTACTGAGTGGGACATCAGGTCATGGTGCTGGTGGCCTGGTCTCGCAGTGGGCCAGCACTATAAAGTTGCCATGAGTGCGCACTGTCACAAGTCGGTACCCATCCGGATATGACCTTAGATGTTGCCAGGACGTAAAACAAAAACCAACCAACCACACCCTACCACCAACCACACCTCCATCCACAACCCTCTTCTGGTGTCAGTTGGACAGACTGCACCAACTTTGCTCCATAATCCAGTGTATGTACCAACTGTCGGCAACAATCAGCCTTGACTGGGCACACTGAGCCAAACTCGACTCCCCCCCCCCCCCCCGCCCCTCCCACACCTTCCCGTCTAATGTTCAGAGTTAGTCGGTAAAGGCCCTGTCACACTACAACGTTTCTTCCGGCGCGCTGCCAACATGCAAGATATTTGCTAGGGCTCGAGACACGTCCAACTTTTCGGCGTTGTGGGAGAAAATTTGACGGGTTGCAGCGTGCTAGTAGCATGTTGGTGGCGCGTCCGTAACGCCCCCTCCAATGCGTCGGCGCGCGCCGGGGCGTGCCGAAAGTTTTGTGCAAGCACAAAACGATCGGCGCGAACTGACGCGCGGCGCGCGGCGACGCGTCCATTCACACGTTGCTATCACTCAATGTGTACCGACGTGTACCAACTCGCCGTTAACGCGCGCATAACGCTTCCCGACGCGTGCCGACGTTTCGCCCAAAAATGCAACACGTCGGCACACGTTGGCGAGAAACGTAATGTGACAGGGCCTTATGGGGCTGGATTTCGCTACACGTTAGTGCCGAATTGTACACTGACAATATAGCTTGCGTCAAAGTAGCTTGTCATGGCAATTGAAATTGCCATAAACTGCCATCAACCAGGTTTTAACCATGCTATATATACCATACAATACCGTAGTGTTATTGTACAACGCCTTAATGTATTTACTTATTGATTAAAAGGTCTGATAGAATATATCTGATTTCTAAAATGTGTATCCCCGATGTAGCCGTATTTGAATTGCCGTCCTACTCAAAACATTACCTAGTCTACGCCCAGCCCTTTGTGCCCTGTTTCGGGTCAATAATTACAGTGCTTGTCGTGGTTTTTACCCCCCCCCCCCCACACACACACACAGTGTTATACTCCATCACACTATGCTTGCGACTACAACAAAACTGGATGGTACGGAAAATGGTCGCAAAGTGGTCCTCAGCGGTTGCCGACCATGAGCCCATATTGCTCACAACAGTTGCAGCTGCTACTGTGCTAGACCAAAAAACCTTGCGACCAAAATGGTCGACCAGAGGTCGCCAACCACTTTCATAGATTGGCGACCAGTGTTTCTTTGGTCGCAAAGTGGTCACCAGTGGTTGCAAATGCTAATGTGACTGGGGCTTTACTAGTATTAGACACATGGCGCTACCGTGTACACATGTACACCACGCTACAAGGTGTGACTGGTGTAATCAGCCCCCCCCCCCCCCCCCCCCCCCCCCCCCCCAGTTTTGTGTTCCAGGCTCAGCGCTAAGACTCACACCAGAACCTCTTAATCGTACCATACACCACTGTGTTACTCCTCCTCTGCTTACAGTGTACAGTAGCAATAGAACCAGTGTAGTGAGAACACTTCGGGGGTCACTGCCAAGTAGTTGTCACCAGGAGGCGCGGCTATTATATAGGGAATGGGAGATGAAGCGGGCTTGTTTGTTGAGTTGTTTACGTCCTAGCGACAACCAAGGGATATATTAGGACGGGTACTGACCTGTGACAATGCGCATATAGCAACTTTTTAGTGCTTCCCTACTGAGTGACTGGGCCGCCGACACCATGACCCACATTATCCTGGCACTTAGCAAAACAGTCCTTGCCCTATGCCCATAATGCCTAGGACCAGGCTTGGTTGCGACAAGTATCCATTTATGCAGGTCATTATTTTGACTGCAGGGATTCGAAGTGCATGAAGAAATAAAAAGTAAATATTAGGAGTATAGGTTTTTATAGACCGTCGATCATGTTGAGACATACTTCCGGTGCACCATTTTGGGTTTACGATTTAGTTGCGTTTTTGTTAAGAAGATAAAGATGAAAAGACAACGAAGATGAAGATTGGTTGATGGTTGGAATTTTACCTCCTGGCAACATCTAACGTCATATCAGGACGGGCATCGACTTGTGGCAGTGCGCACGGTTTCGACTTGTGGCAGTGCGCACTCATAGCGACTTTCTAGTGCTGTCCCTGTGTGAAACCAGGCTGGCAGCACCATGAGCGGATATCCCAATCAGTCACATTATCCAACACAGAGCTAACAAGTCCTTGCCCTATCCTATTAATGTTGAGCGCCAAGCTAGGAAGCAACAAGTATCAATTTTTGTAAGTCATTGGTTTGACTCGATCAGGAATCGAACTCCCGATCCCCTACACTGGAGGCCTGTGCTCTACCAATTCTACCACTGCGTCTGGTTTGTCTGTTGTTTGACGTCCTAGCAACATCTAAGGTAATATCAGGACGGGTACCGACTTGTGACAGTGTGCACTCATGGCTGGCCACTGGGAAACCAGGCCGCCGGCACCATGATCTGGTATCCTACTCAGTCAAATTATCCTGACACTGAGCACACCAGTCCTTGCCCTGTCCTAATAATGGCAAGCGCCTGGCTAGGAACTGACAAGTATCAATTTTTAAGTCATCGGTTTGACTTGACGAGGGTTCGAACCCACGATCTACCAGCACGGGAGACGGACGCTCTAACTCATTCGGCCATCCCATCTGGTCCACTGTGTCCGGTACACCGATGAAGACAATGAAGACAAAGACCAAAAAGACAAGGATGAAGACAACGAAGACAAAAACACAAGACGAAGAAGGCGACAAAGAAGAAGACAAAGATGAAGAAGACAACAAAGACGAAGAAGACGACAAAGACAAAGAAGATGACAAAGACAAAGAAGACAAAGAAAACGACAAATACAAAGAAGACAACAAAGGCGAAAAAGATGACAAAGAAGAAGAACATGACAAAGACGAAGTAGATGACGACGAAGTAGACAACAAAGACGAAGTAGACAACAAAGACGAAGTAGACAACAAAGACGAAGTAGACAACAAAGACGAAGTAGACAACAAAGATGAAGTAGACAACAAAGACGAAGTAGACAACAAAGACGAAGTAGACAACAAAGACAAAGTAGACAAAGACAAAGACAACAAAGAAGACAAAGACAACAAAGGCGAAGACAACAAAGATGAAGACGAAGACAACAAAGACAAAGACAACAAATTAGAACACTACAAATAAGAAGACATAAGAAGACACATAAGGAGACAAATAAGGAGACCAATATGAATATTAGGTTTCGGGAATCTTTGAACTAAGATTGTCATTATTTTAGGACACTGCTTTCATCATGCTTAGCAGTCGAGGCTGCCCTCGCTTGTTATTAACACCAGACAAGACAGCAGCTATGTTCCGTTGACATGGTTGGCGCAGCTCTACACGTTAAGTGTCCATACATCACAGTGATCAATCCAAACCAACACCGCGCACTGCCAGGCTGGTGTCTGAAGGACTTCACACTTATCGATGACAGACACTACTTTTCACCTCGCTTTTCTTGTCCCCACATCACTTGTCTCAAACCAAAATAACACATTTACACAATTTGATGAATAAATCGATTCACACAGATAGCACGACGACCCTCTTCGTGGTTGCTTGTGGGTGGACGGTGTGAGTTGAGCGTCAGTCACCGCTTTGGTAGATCGTGGGATTCAAGCCCTGGTCGAGTCAAACCAATGACTTAAAAATTGATACGTCTTGCTTCCTAGCCTGGTGCTCGTCATTAATAGGACAGGGCAAGGACTGGTTGGCTCAGTGTCAGGATCATGTGACTGAGTGGGATATCAGGTCATGGTGCTGGTGGCCTGATCTCCCAGTGGGGCAGCACTATAAAGTTGCCATGAGTGCACACTCTCACAAGTCGTTACCAGTCCTAATATGACCGTAGATGTTTCCGAGATGTAAAACTTCAAGAAACCAACCAACTTGGCTCAAGCCAAAATAACGCATTTGTACAATTTGCTGAACAAATGATCCACACAGATAGTACGACGGGTCTCCTCGTAGTCTCTTGTGGGTGTGGGTGGGAGACAACACTCAACAGACACAAACTGCTGCAGCTCGTGCAAAGGCACTATGCGCCAAACCGGGTTGTCTGTCAATCGGGAAGTGTTGTTCAGTCTGTCCTCCCAAGAACCCCATTTTTCCATAAGTATAAACAAAACTGTAACAAGTGCTAACATTTGCTAGCATTATAAAAACCGCCACAATGGCAGACCCTGTTTACTGAGATACTAACAATGACCTGATTCAATCTAATTCTTTTGTATTAAACAAAAATTGTATTTAACTATAATATACATTTTAATTATATTATCAATGGGTCCTTTCTTTGGTGTTTTGTCGCATAGTCACCTGAACACTATTTGGGTGTAAATATTGGTGAACGGGTAGCAATACAGACCCACTTTGGAAGGTATGGTAAGAAGTGGGGGGGCGGGGGGGGGATCGTGGCGAGGGGCAGTCGTGGGTGGATAAGCTACACAAATAACCACGTCGCCAGATACACGAGGACACCACACCCTGCAGTATAAGTGCACTAGGGTAAACTGGTTGGTTGTTGGGAGTTTTACGTCCTGGCAACATCTAAGGTCATATTACGATGGTTAACGACTTGCGAGTGTGCACTCGTGGCGACTTCATAGTGCTGCCTCACTGTGACCAGGCCACCAACACAATGACCTCATATCCCATTCAGTCACATTATCCTGATACTGAGCAAACCACTCCTTGCACTATCCTAATAATGCCGAGCGCCTGGCAGGGAAGCGACAAGTATCAATCAATTTTTAAGTCATTGGTTTGACTCGACTCGCAGTCGAACCCATGGGTCTGAATCACTAGGGTAAACTATCAATGGCGATCTCAATTTCACAAATTATTCCTTCCGTTTTAATATTTGCTATATTTAATTTAAACTTGCCTCGCATCCTTTTGTACAGGAGTATCAGAGCAGAATTGACACGATATAATATTAGATAATGTATATAAACACGGAACCACCCCAACAACCCCTGTTACTTACATGATACATCTAACGTGTTCAACAACTAGATTAAACCTACACTCGCGATATACACACGCTAACGATTCACTTAGATTCGTGGATTTGTTGGTTGCTTTGTATTGTTCAGGGATGAAAGTGGTCTCCGGCAAAAAGTGTGGAAACCAAGCCGAGATTATTACACCGACTGCAAATTTCCACGAAAACAAAGATTTCCCCCTACAAGAATTAGCCCTGTCAGGGAATCGTAGGAAAATGCCGGAAGTTAGGCTTCAACTATCCTTGCTGTGGTTATATTATCTATCACCTATACATAACTATTTCTTGTTTGGGTGTATGTACTAGAAACATCTACGGTGATATAAGAATGGGATTCGAACTAACCACCTGTTGTTATATACATCCTGATTGCTTGGCATCTTGCTTAATGTTAATCGGTAAATATCACAAATCGCTGAATCTTTCATGTCTGATTGTTTTTAAATCTAAACATACATCCAGGGCAGTACAAGTAAGTACTACCGTGATCCTACAGTGCTATGTGTCCCTGCCCCACACACAGACCATTGCTCGTCTTGCATAGGCGTACAATAGGAGTCCATCCCTTCCTCACACTAGCCGCCCCCTAGCGGGACGCTCTCACACTCAGCGAGACGCCCCTTTACTCGTTGAGACAAAGCAGAAGGGCGGGGCACGCCTCCACTTAGTTAGATCCCCGACTATCAACTCATTGCCTTGTGATCTCCACTTAGTCAGATCCCCGACTATCAACTCATCACCTTGTGATCTCCAGTAGTCAGATCCCCGACTATCAACTCATCGCCTTGTGATCACTTAGTCAGATCCCTGACTATCAACTCATCGCCTTGTGAGTAATAATAATAATAATAATAATAATAATAATAATAATAATAATAATAATAATAATAATAATAATAATAATAATAATAATAATAATAATAATAATAAAACATGTATATAGTGCCCGATCCAACAAGCCGTTCTCATGTGCTTTACATAAACAAATATACAGGAAAATAAAGTTCACCTAGTTAAAAGCAGATTTAAACAAATGTGTCTTAAGACCTTTTTTTAAAGCACCAACAGATTTACAATCTGTAATATATCCTGGCAGAGCATTCCACAGTCTCAGGGCAGCAATACTAAAAGCACGATCGCCAAAGCCTTTGACTCTGCTCCGAGGAACTCCACTTAGACAGATCCCCGACTATCAACTCATCCACTTAGTTAGATCCCCGACTATCAACTCATCGCCTTGTGAACAGCTCCAGATACGGGGAATTGTAATTGAAATTTTAAAATAAAAACAAACAAACTTGAAAATCTATTCAGTGTAGTAAATTCGGCCAAACACCCCCCCCCCCCCGAGAAATTCGCCCACAATAAATTGAAGTTTTATGACTTACGATAATGTTCTAGCAGTTCTATCGCCCGGTTTCACCCATCCCATTGCCTTAAAAACAAAAGATTTTAAAAAACAACGAATACCAACAAAGCCATTTGCAAAGTTAAATATAAAACAAAGATACTGAATTTGGTTGGCCTTCCAATAGTAAACTGTAATATACAAAATTAGGCTACTTTTATTAAAGGTCATAACGGGAGTTGTCGAATACAGTAAATGTAAAACAAAGATTGATTTTTTTTAAATTTCCAATGGCAATGGTAAACACTTATAATAAGTCATTGTCGGATGGCTTAATTTATTAAGCACTGCATAAACAAAGTGTTCTGCTCATTTGGAAGATATTACCTGGTCTCGGTGTGTGTGTCTTTCCCCTTTCTACATTCATTAGAATCAACATTTGCCAACGCTGGCCTGGCAACGCATCCAGTCGCCACGTCCGGGTTCCACATATGGACACGTGATCCACGTGTTATTGTAATGTGTAATGCCTGCCATTGACTGGGCAGATCTTGTGCCCAATGACCATTGTGCTGGGTGTGTAATGTACTGTCTAATGCCTGCCGTTGACTGGGCAGATCTGGTGCCCCATGACCCATGTGCTGGGTGTGTAATGTACTGTGTAATGTACTGTGTAATGTACAGTGTAATGTACTGTGCCCCATGACCCATGTGCTGGGTGTGTAATGTACTGTGTAATGCCTGCCGTTGACTGGGAAGATCTGGTGCTCCATGACCCATGTGCTGGGTGTGTAATGTACTGTGTAATGTACTGTGTAATGCCTGACGTTGACTGGGAAGATCTGGTGCTCCATGACCCATGTGCTGGGTGTATAATGTACTGTGTAATGCCTGCCATTAACTGGGCAGATATGGTGTCCATGACCCATGTGCTGGGTGTGTAATGTACTGTGTAATGCCAGCCGTTGACTGGGAAGATCTGGTGCCCCATGACCCATGTGCTGGGCGTGTAATGTACTGTGTAATGCCTGATGTTGACTGGGAAGATCTGGTGCTCCATGACCCATGTGCTGGGTGTGTAATGTACTGTGTAATGTACTGTGTAATGTACAGTGTAATGTACTGTGTAATGCCTGCCGTTGACTGGGCAGATCTGGTGCTCCATGACCCATGTGCTGGGTGTATAATGTACAATGTGATGTACTGTGTAATGTAATGTGTAATGCCTGCCGTTGACTGGGCAGATCTGGTGCCCCATGACCCATGTGCTGGGTGTATAATGTACTGTGTAATGCCTGATGTTGACTGGGAAGATCTGGTGCTCCATGACCCATGTGCTGGGTGTGTAATGTACAGTGTGATGTACTGTGTAATGTACTGTGTAATGCCTGCCATTGACTGGGCAGATCTGGTGCCCCGTGACCCATGTGCTGGGTGTGTAATGTACTGTGTAATGCCTGATGTTGACTGGGAAGATCTGGTGCTCCATGACCCATGTGCTGGGTGTGTAATGTACTGTGTAATGCCTGATGTTGACTGGGAAGATCTGGTGCTCCATAACCCATGTGCTGGGTGTGTAATGTACTGTGTAATGCCTGACGTTGACTGGGAAGATCTGGTGCTCCATGACCCATGTGCTGGGTGTGTAATGTACTGTGTAATGCCTGATGTTGACTGGGAAGATCTGGTGCTCCATGACCCATGTGCTGGGTGTGTAATGTACTGTGTAATGCCTGATGTTGACTGGGAAGATCTGGTGCTCCATGACCCATGTGCTGGGTGTGTAATGTACTGTGGAATGCTTAATATTAACTGAACAGATCTAAAATCCCATGATCGATGTGTTTGGGGTTAATTTGTTATGGTTTTACATCCTGGAAACATCTAAGGTCATCAGGATGGATGGCAAGTTATGACAGTGTACACTCATGACGACTTTATAGTGCTGTCCCACTGGGAAACCAGGCTCCCAGCACCATGACCCGATTTCACGCTCAGTCATATTATCCTGATACTGAGCTAACCAGTCCTTGCCCTATCCTAGGAATGCCGAGCAGCAGGCTAGGTAGTGACACATATCAATTTTGCAAGTCATTAGTTTGACTCGACTGGGATTCGAACCCCTGACCTACCACATTGGGAAGCATGTGCTCTACTGATTGAGCCAATGCATCCGGATAGGGATCAATTAGAAAGGAGTTTCTTCTTTATACGGAAAAACCCCATTAAGACGTGACAGAGGGGCCAATATGGAATACCTTTGTTTAGAGAATCCACATGGCATTAATTATAGCATTATTTCATATAAAGTCAACTAACATTAAGGATGTGGCCTTCAACTGTCTGATACAACTGTATATTAGAGGAACCGCAACAGGAAAATACGGTGCGATTAACCCCCCCCCCCCCCTTCCCCTCCCCTCCCCCGCGTATGTCACGTGATATTTACACGCATGTCGGCGTAGAATGGTTCAGATCACGTGTGTGCCACAGGAAACGCCACCCGTGTCCATTATCTGGTCACGATGCGGGCACCATTACTATCTACCCGGAGGTAGAGCCCCCCCGCCCCCCGGCCCTCTCTAACACATCCTACCCACACCCGCATACACAGCGCCTCCAGGCCGGATGTATGGCGACATATCGTCCTACCCACCCCCCACCCCCCCCTCGTCACCCCTCTATTCTCTTCCTCTCTCCTCCCTCCTCTCCCCTCCATTCCTCCCTTCCCCACCCCACCCACACCACCAACCTTTCCCTCTTACTCCCCTCCCTTCCAGTTCTCGCCACCCCGTCCTCCTCTCCCCTCCTTCCCCCCTTCCCCCTACTCCCACCATTCACCCCCCTCCTCCCACCCATAACCCCTTCCCCTCCTAATTCCCCCCTCCCCTCCTAATTCACCAACCATATAACATCCACCGCTTGACAATAATCTTAATTAATCTTAATTAATCTTCAATAGCATCTAAATTGTTTCAACAGATGTTGGTTAAAATTGCAATCATTTTAATATATATACATAGATTTTTCTTGAAAGCGAAACAAATTCTGAAAGGAATTTGACAAATTAATAATGATGAAAAGTCCAACATTAGTCTAGTCGAGGAAAAGGATGTAAATCATTAGGCTAAGAGTCAACGAGGAGTTACTTTCCCACATCCTGAAATCAAAACCCCCCCTCCCTCACACACACACAGCCCTGCGCTACCATATCCCATTTCAGATCCTCTCTCCACTCTCCACTCTCCTCCTGACCTAGAACGCAGACACACGCAAAAGAAACAAAACGGGACAAATACTTCTGAAAAGATTTGCCTAACGAACAGCATCTGTATACATTCACATTGAAAATTTAAAAAAAAAACTAATATAGAAACTACTAACACCCAAAACCGCAAAGGTTGGCCCAAGAAAGATCAGGTAAAGAAAGACTCCTGAGTGCGGGACCAGACCAATCCAGTATCACAGCTGTCCAGCGTTGAAACCAAGCACCCTCACGGGAGCTTATACGGTATGGGCAGAATAAAAAACTTGTCACAAAAAAAAAAAAAAAAAATCTTTGTAGTCATGTATTATCTCCCTCCCCATCTTCCAACCGCATCCCTACCTCCACCGAGAAGTTCTCCCTAGACCATAAACTTAAGTCGTACAATTCGATGAAACCATGCAATTTTCTTAACAAAAAGAAGACTTGGCTACATTTTATCCTACATATCCAACTTAGATACCAATTCACTTATTAAACAATTCTTGCTGCATACAAGGAATAGTAAGTCAATTTAATAGAAAACGTCACTGCTCTGACGTCATACAAGCCTATCATGTCCCCATTTTGGTGTGCACATAATTTTTGGGGCATATTATCACTTTAAATATCCCCATGACTAAGCCTTTTTCAAAGTTGTTCCAAAGCATAACTTAAAGTAGATAACAATCAACCAAATATAGTGCGACGCGAGGGGGCGCCGCCGGGCAATACCCGACAGCTGGGAGGGGGGGGGCGCTCCATCAATGCGCACGAGGAAATATAGGATGTACATGTTACCCTTGCATTTATACTCGCATAATGCATTATACATCACTTTCCCCGCCCCCTTTTTTTTTAAGTGGTGAAACTTAAAACCGTCGGATTAATTCTATACTAGCCTATTTTATTTACATGTCCATAGGCTTGTATGTAATAGGTGGCTGAGTTATGTTTGTTTGGATTTGATTTGATTTATATTGTTGTTGGACATGTTATCTGGCTTTTATATTTCCGGTTTTCCCGCCCTGGGCTGTCCAGTTGGTGGGCCGTGACATATCACCTGCCCCCTTGTGGTGAGTTCAGTTAGGGTTCCCAGTTTTTATTTTGCACAGATATTCTTTGTATGTTTTTAGGTCAGGGATTTGTTACTGCTGAAGACCATAGTATCAGCATTTCAACATGCACGCCAAAATTAAATTGGTCTGTTTTCACTTCAAATATCACCAAATTAGCCACTTACAATTATAAAAGTTACATCAGCTTAAAAGCAAGGTAGATTCCAATGTACAACCTGTTAGGCTTAATTAAAAACATGGTAGAAAAATCAAAACCACTGGACCATGCAAATTTAATAATCAGGATGTAGCTTCACTCGTTTTGTCAATAAATAAACTCATACCGAAATAACATAAGTGGAGCGGGGAGAACAGCCCAGTTACGCGCCCTCAGAAATGTATAACTGCACTATACGGATATAATTATATATATGAGCCAGTCTCAAAAAGTGATAATTAATTTGTGTTTTGTCCACGTAACGATTGGCACAAAACAGCACAAAAACGGTTACACTGAAAACACAGGGATATTTGCTTCAAATCAATATGTATTCTACTGGGATTATGAAACACCATAAATCAGTTTACCCTGAGCAAATGCACAAGCAGATAGTATGTCGATCGTTACAATGGACAAAGTTTTGTCCCATATTAATTATGACCTTTTGAGACAGGTTCAAATGCATTGCCATATAACACACATTGTGAGTGGCTAAGTTATTTTGCTCAATAGAAGATCAGTAACCTCAGGGCTGACAAACTATGTGTTCAGTTGAAATTTTTTTTTTTAAATGACAGCTTAAATAACGTTGCAGGTATTTTGGGTGATTACAACTGGGTTTGTTTGTTTGTGGGGTTTTACATCCTAACAAACATCTACGGACAAATCAGAACAGTTACTGACTTGTAACAGTGCGCACTCATGGCAAGTTTATAGTGTTGTCCCACTGGGACACCCGACCGCCAACACCATGACCTGATATCCCACTCAGTCACATTATCCTGACACTGAGCCAACCAGTCCTTGCCCTATCCTAATAATGCCGAGCACCAGGCTAGGAAGCGACAAGTATCGATTTTTAAGTCATTGGTTTGACTCGACCAGGACTCGAACACACAAACTCATGGGTTCGGATCCCCCGATCTCCCAAAACAGGAGACGGATGCTCTACTCATTCTGCCACCCCGTCTGGTAAACAAAGTCGTAGAGCAGAGGTCTGGGGTCTGGTCTACTTCTAGCACCCCCTTCCCAAGTGCCCCACTCCCTCACCCCCACCCCCCCCCCCGACTCCATTTGACCGTCAGCACCCTTTTAGTTCCACCCAACCACTCACTTCGTCTACACTAACGACAAACAGTATTCGGGGTGTTTATTTAATGTAGCCAGCCATTTTCTAAATACTTGTTTGTATATCACGTAAATCACCCTGCACTGCTGCATTTACAAAAAAAGAAGATATAATTATATAAATTAAATAAACACGTCACCGACACTAGTGGATCTATTGCACTCGCCCAGTGACTTATCGCTGTCTACCAGTCTAGCACAGTCGAGTACTATCCACTAACAAATTACCCACCAAACTGTCCCAATAAAAGTCGCCACAGACAGTTTTTGGCGTGTTATTTTATACCCCGTCTTTTGTTGTTGCTTTGTTCAACGTGATGGACGTGGTGTAGACTTTTCCCAAACCTTGAGTATCTCCCCGTCTCACACATATACAGGGTACGGTATGCACTGACGTCACGCTAAACGGAAGTGCGGCCATTGTGGCTATAGTAATCACAATAATAAACACACTGTTGCACTGCAAACTCAATGGCTATGACTCTATGAGCAATCTTCATACAGAAAAAGTCAAATATCTCTAAAACCACACCACCTAGAAACAAACTGATTGGAATACACATAGAAAACATGTTTAACAAAAAGATTATATTAAATTGATATGGTTAGGGTTCGGCATTTCTATTAATTTTGAATAAAACTAAAGTTTTGCACTGCGCGTACCGGCAAACTCAATGGGTTGTTTACTGGTTGATATCGCCACAATGGTCGCGCATCCGGTTGATGACGTCACGTGAATACCCTATATAATAGACACCAGCTAAGCGGTGTTAGCGTTGTGTGATGCTAACCGCTAACACCAGGTAGCTATCACCGGCGCCGCGAATTATGTCACGCCATATGCATGGGCACCTAAAACCGTTTGCGTTAGCTAAACGTGCAGTTATTTATAGATTTGGGAAATCCCTCTGAGCCTGTTGCCGGCGAGCACCGCTATTTCCCAATATCGCAGCCGATTCGGCGGCGGCGATGGTGTTAATATCGCTTCGATTTTGTGGTTAATTTTACCAAATTTCACTTTTCCACCATGTAATTCTGTTAAAAATGATAGTTTTGAATAGATTTGGGCCTAATCGGTACCTAACACCACCTGTAAACCTGCTATGGAGTGGTGTTGGAATACCCGACCTTAAACTCGCGGTGTTTCCGTAACACTGCTCCATACATACCACCGCTAAACTAGAAATCCCTTCCAAAACCAGTTTTGGCTCGGTAACACCGCCCCATGCATACGGGCCCAGGTTGCGAGAGGGTGCAGGGTTTTCATCACTTATAGCGGAAAGTGTTTGCCAATCTAAATGCTACAGGAACAGGCTGTTAAATGAATAACAAAAATTAACATGCAGTTTTAATGAATAACAAGATCAGGCTCCATACACATGTGAAGATACGGAATTCAAGGCTAATTCAATGCTTTTCAGGCTAATTTTGATAGGAATTCAAAACCGTTTTCATTTGGATTTCAGGGAAAAAAACAATGAGGAATGATAATTTCGGACTAATTTAGATCAGTGGGGACAGTTTAGCAGCATTTGAGATGTGGACTTATCGAAGGATGATGAAAATATCATGGACAAAGAAGATCACCAACAAAGAAGTTCTTAGAAAAATTAAAAATAAGAAAAGCTTGTTTGCCACTATACAAAGAAACTTATTTATTTTGGCCACATCATTCGTCAGAGTTCAATATACCGTCGTACATTGTTGGAAGGGAAGGTGAATGGCAGCAGAGGGAGAGGGAGACCAAGAACATCATGGTTTACAAATATTTCACAGTGGACAGGCTTGAATTATTCAGTCTATCAGAACAGCACATCATCGGGACAAGTGGAGAACCATTGCATCCAACCCTCGACTAGAGGACGGAACTATTGATTGATTGATTGGGGACAGTTTAATGGAATTCAAGATTTTCAACACTAATTACCCAAAATTATTAAATTCAAGGATTTTCAATTCCTTGAAATGGGCCAAATTAAGTTCAAGACTTTTCCAAGACTTTTCAGGTCATGATAGACCTTGCAAAATTAACATGCAGCTCCAATGAATAACAGAATTAACGTGCAGCTCCAATGAAAAACAGAATAAATCTGCAGCTCCAATGAATAACAGAATTAATGTGCAGCTCCAATGAATAACAGAATTAACGTGCAGCTGCACTGAATAACAGAATTAACGTGCAGCTCAGCTGAATAACATAATTAACGTGCAGCTCCAATGAATAACAAAATTAACGTGCAGCTCCAATGAATAACAAATTTAACGTGCAGCTCCAATGAATTACAAAATTAACATGCATCTCCAATGAATAACTAAATTAATAATAATATGCAGCTCCACTGAATAACATAATTAATGTGCAGCTCCAATGAATAACAAAGTTAACCTGCACCTCCACTGAATAACAAAATTAACCTGCAGCTCCAATGAATAACATAATTAACATGCAGCTCCACTGAATAACAGAATTGACGTGCAGCTCCAATAAATAACAAAATTAACCTGCAGCTCCACTGAATAACAAAATTAACCTGCAGCTCCAATGAATAACAGAATTAATGTGCAGCTCCACTGAATAACAGAATTAACGTGCAGCTGCACTGAATAACATAAATAACGTGCAGCTCCACTGAATAACATAATTAGCGTGCAGCTCCAATGAATAACAAAATTAATGTGCAGCACCACTGAATAACAAAATTAACCCGCAGCACCACTGAATAACAAAATTAACCTGCAGCTCCAATGAATAACAAAATTAAACTCACAACTTCATCAATTTGCTTAAACTTGGGATCTGTTTTTTTCATGATTTTTAATTGTTTAAAGTAAGAACTTGGTTACTTCACGATTATTTCGATCCAATATTATGGTAGCTCTTACTCACAACCGTGTCGCAATTTACACGTCCTTCACGCTTACCTGCAGGTACACAAAAAGAGGCAAATGGTCAAACAACTGAATACAGCCGTATCAAGTTCAGTGTACATGGACAATGGACCAACGAGGTTTCACGTAGGTTTTGGGTGAGTTAGCATTTGTTTAAGCGAGGGCGGCGGGGGGGGGGGGGGGGGGGGGGGGGTTGGAGGGTGATAGGGGATCGGCAGGGGGGAGGGGCTTGGTGATATTTACGATTTATGCACACACACTCTTACCCGATAACACAAAAATGGAACGCACGCTGAGTGGGCCATGTGGGTTTTTTAAATAATTTTAATTTGTTGCTTTTCTTTGTCTTCCCAATAATCGATTTAAATACATTTAAAGCGGCATATTCCAATGAAAACATCAAATTTAAAAAAACAAAAACAATTATCTAGATTTGATTCTGTATATGTAACTTAAATACTGGTGCACTTAGCAAACATTTCTCAATAGAACCTGTTACTGCAGAAGCCTATGGTGTCAAGTTTTGGCATGCTTGCCAAAATTAACTTTGCATATATTTGCACTTCAAATATCTGAAAAGTTAGCCATTTAACATATAAGTTACTTCAAACTAAAGTAAGGTAGACTATAATGATTAACCTAATATATTTATCTCAGAAAATGGCAGCAATTCAAAACCATCGGACAATGCAACTTTAACTAACAAGAAACACATTTTCACAATGCCAGTACTTTCCCATGTACTCATAACGAGCAAATCAACGCACAAATTACATTACCAATTCAAATTCCACACCAATTTTACAACAAAGGTGGCCATACAGGAACTCTCCACCCCCCCCCCCCCTCCCTTTATCAAGTAGCAGACCGGCCAGTGGGAGAGCCTAACTTTAAATGTTGATTCAGGACGATTATTGTTGGGGTTTTACATCCTTGCAACATGTAAGGTCATATCAGGACAAGTACCGACTTGTGACAGTGTGCACTCATGGTGACTTTATAGTGCTGCCCCACCAGGAAATTAGGCCACCAGCACCATGACTCGATATCCCACTCAGTCACATTATCCTGACACTGAGCTAACAAGTCCTTGCCCTATCCTATTAACGCCAAGCGCCAGGCTAGGAAGCGACAAGTATCAATTTTATAAGTCATTGGTTTGACTCGACTGGGAATCTCCCGCACGAGAGGCCTACGTTCTACAGATTTGGGCACTGCACCCGGTGATTCAGCAGGGCGATGTGACAAATCCCCCCTCCACACACACACACCTCCACTGTAACTGATACCGGAAGTGCTCTGTGGGTTGGACTAGAACGGTGATTGGACGCTCAAACAATGCACACATGGCAGATGACGACAGGATGGCCGTGCAACCGACCACCCGCCGCATAGCCCACTCGAGCTGCCTGCATACAAGACGGCAGGGCGTGGGATCGAACCCAGGCCAAGACAAACCAATGATTTGCAAAATTGACACTTGTCGCTACATAGTCTTACTAATATACTAGGGAAATAATTGCTTTGCGCAGCGCCCAGATAATGTGACTGAGTGGGATATTGGATCATGGTGGCCAGTCTTCTAGTGTATTGGGTCAGTATTGTGATGGTCCACGGTCTTCCACACTGCCACACACTCACGGAAGAATGACAAGATTTAGTAACAGTACGCTTCAAACTGGTTTATTTCAAAACCTATCCGCTCTCCGCAGCGTCAACAGTCAACTAACCCGCCCCCTAACTCGCCAGGTCCGACGTCGCCTCTGTAGGTGGGTGGGTCTATATGCGCTGGCCACACGCAGTAGAGGGCAGCCCAGTCGGGGCTTGCCACATGCAGTAGAGGGCAGCCCAGTCGGGGCTTGCCACATGCAGTAGAGGGCAGCCCAGTCGGGGCTCTGCCCGGTGGCTAGTGTGCCGCCACCTAGCACAGTTCAGTGTAACTGCATAGGTGTGCGGCGTAGTGTCTGCCACACCGTGTGGTAGTGGAGATCAAGTACAGACTACTACAGTACTATAAAAATCTGTGAGTGCACTCATGAATCGGCAAATCTGATATGACCTTAGATGTTGCTAGGAGTAGGACCTAATTCCCCAACAAACAAAAAGCTGCCGATTCTACATGCTTTCTTGTCAATATTATCAAAAAGGCGCAAATCGACCATTATTTCATGGACAACCCGCCTAGTATTTAAAGCTGTATAATCCAATGAAAGTGAAGGTATCACATTTTCCTAAGAAAAACACCTACATTTGAGCCTACACTTCAAATTTAATATACTGGTACACATTCGCAACAATTAATGCTGTATAGATGTGATTCTACATATTAGCTTACATATTGGTACACTCATTAAGCATGTATTACATAACAGGAATACTAAGTCAATTTAGTCAAACTTATCACTGTTGAAGCCTATGGGGGATGCCACAAATAATTTAGCATGTCTTCTTCACTTATGATATCTCTTAGGTTTACCATTTAATGTCTTCTTCACTTATGATATCTCTTAGGTTTACCATTTAATGTCTTCTTCACTTACGATATCTCTTAGGTTTACCATTTAATGTCTTTTTCACTTATGATATCTCTTAGGTTTGCCATTTAATGTCTTTTTCACATAAGATATCTCTTAGGTCTACCATTTAATTTCTTCACTTAAGATATCTCTTAGGTTTGCCATTTAATTTCTTCACTTAAGATATCTCTTACATTTACCATTTAATGTCTTCTTCACTTACGATATCTCTTAGGTTTACAATTTGAAATAAAAATTAATTCAAACTAAAGTAAATTTGTGTGTAGTGATCAATCTAACAGATTTGTCAGGGGGATGGGGGGTTATGACAAATTCAAAAACATCGAGCTATGTAACTTTAAATACAAACGTGTTGAATATATATTAAGCGACGTGGGAGGGGGGAGGAGGATTAAAACAAAAATTAAGCGTGAAATAAGATTCGTGATATCAGCATTGAACCCACCACCAGCTGAACCATTGTGTATATAATATTCTAATCTATGACGGGCAGAGCAACACTGCCATGGCCTTTGATCGTTGATCGACGATTCATAATCATCATGTACGCGACCAAATACCTCACCTCGATATTCCAATATACCATCTAGTATCAGAGGACGGCCTGGCACAGGTCTGGACTGTTGAATAGCACTACATATTGCCTTCTTACCCCCCCCCCCCCCCCCGCCACCACATTGCTATGTCGCTAATTTACCAAACAATGTCTAGTTATAACATAATATAAGCGTGTTAAAACAACATTCCTGCTCGCTGGTTAACTTTTAAACGCTCATGAACATGCACAATATCTTTGTTGTTTGTTTGTTGTTTTACGTCCTAGCAACATCTAAGGTCATATCAGGACGAGTACCGACTTGTGACAGTACGCACTCATGGCGACTTTATAGTGCTGCCCCACTGGGAGACCAGGCCACCAGCACCATGACCTGATATCCCACTCAGTTATGGTAACCTGACACTCCTATTAATGCCGAGCGCCTGGCTAGGAAGCGACAAGTATCAATTTGTATTTCATTGGTTTGACTCAACCAGGGTTCGAACACACGATCCCATGGGTTCGGATCCTCCGATCTCCCAAAACAAGAGACGGACACTCCGGTTATTGGTTAGAGTGTCGTGCTAATAACATGAATGTCGTGGGTTCGACCCCCACATTGGCCATTCCGCAGGCATGCCAAGAGCAAAGAGTCAGCGACTCGACTCATTCGGCCATCGCGTATGGTTACATCCGCACTATCCAAGGAGTGGTGGAATTTCTAGCCAGCGCAATATTAGACCTAACTGGGACCGGAAGTAGCACGGCCGCGTTTTCTCCGGGCTCCATATAAGGGCATGCATGTGAGGAGCCTGGCGTGACGTCATCATGGTCACGCTCCACTTGGGCACGACCGTTGAATACCGCCCCGAGATGGGGGGGTGGGGGGTGGGGGGTGGGGGGGGCAAACTCACATAAACACGGTTTTCTTTTATGTCCTTTTAAAAAGTAGGGGTGTGGGTATGTGTATGTGTATGTGTATATGTGTGTATGTGTATATGTGTGTATGTGTATATGTGTGTATGCGTGTATGTGTATGTATGTATCTATGTATGTGTGTATGTATGTAAGTATGTATGTATGTGTGTATGTGCATGTATGTATGTATGTATGTATGTATGTATGTATGTATGTATGTATGTATGTATGTATGTATGCATGTGTGTATGTATGTATGCGTATATGCATGTATGTGTGTATCGTGTATGTATGTGTGTATGTATGCATTTGTGTGTATATGCATGCATGTGTTTATTTATGTGTATGTGTTTGTATTTATGAGTGTATGTGTACATACATTTGTATGTGTACATATGTTTGCATGTATTTACATACATTTGCATGTATGTATGTTTGCATGTATGTATGTATGTATGTGTATGTATATGTATGCATATATGTATGTACATTTGCATGTATGTATGTATGTATGTATGTGTATGTATATGTATGCATATATGTATGTACATTTGCATGTATGTATATGTATGTGTGTATGTGTGTATGTGTGTATGTGTGTATGTGTGTGTGCGTGTGTGCGTGTGTGCGTGCGTGCGTGCGTATGCACGTATGCACGAGCGTGCGTACGCACGCACGCACGCACGACTACGCACGCACGGCACGCACGTACGTACGTACGTATGTATGTATGAGTATGTAGAGATGTGATGTATGTATGTATGTATGTATGTATGTATGTAATGTATGTATGTATGTATGTATGTATGTATGTATGTATGTATGTATGTATGTATGTATGTATGTATGTATGTATGAAGGACTGCTGGCATCATCCACCATAAATACACATCACCTGAATCAATCTTTGCTTAGTTTCAACCACAATCTCGCCACCACTCATGTTTGTCGGGGACATTGACCATGCATCCAACAGACAATTGTCCCACCCCACTGGACAGGCCAGTAATACCCCAGTCACACGAGGCCTGCATTCGCTAACGATCGATTCGCGACGTCAAAACATCCTCCTTGCGCCCTCCTTACGCCCTGATTGAGTGCTGTCGCCGCGAGGACGCCAACCTCCCGGCGTCCATTTCGGGAATTTTGGACGCAAGGAGGTTGCTGCTGCTGCTGCATGTGCAACCTCCTTGCGCCCTGTTCCGGCGGCGCCATTCAAAATGGTTGGTGCCAACACATGCAACGCTGCAGTCACCATGTGGTCGGCGCTGACCTGGCACCGACATGGCGCCTAAAACGTATTTGAATCCATGTATCGAATGGAACGCTGGGTGGTTGGCGTCCTTTTGGACGTAGGGAGGTTGGCGGTGAATGCTGCCTCTCGTGTGACTGGGGTATAACATACCTGATTAAATTTCACTCTCACATGAGGAGAGCCCCTCCTGCATCTGCCTCCTATTACAACATTTCGCTGGTACTTATACAGTGGCGTGTTGATTCAGAGCGAAGACCAACATGTAGCAGCATGTAACTCAACTAAGCTGGCTATCAAACAGTTTCAGGAAACGACTAATGGAGCGGGGTAACACTCATCGATCACCCACATTCCTGTCAGACACTTGCACGTCGGCAGTGTGAGAACAACCCAACACCCAGTGCCAATCTTTACTTCACCCGCCTACCAGTTTCTATCAGCTCGTGCAATATACACACTGTTAGTGGCAGTAGTTAACTGTCACAGTCAGCTCATGCAATACACACACTGTTAGTGACAGTAGTTAACTGTCACAGTCAGCTCATGCAATATACACACTGTTAGTGATAGTAGTTAACTGTCACAGTCAGCTTGTGCAATATACACGCTGTTAGTGACAGTAGTTAACTGTCGTGGTCAGCTCGTGCAATATACACACTGTCAGTGACAGTAGTTAACTGTCGCAGTCAGCTCATGCAATATACACACTGTTAGTGCCAGTAGTTAACAGTCACAGTCAGCTCATGCAATATACACACTGTTAGTGACAGTAGTTAACTGTCGCAGTAGGCTCGTGCAATATACACACTGTTAGTGACAGTAGTTAACTGTCGCAGTCAATTTGTGCAATATACACACTGTTAGTGACAGTAGTTAACTGTCGCAGTGAGCTCGTGCAATATACACACTGTTAGTGACAGTAGTTAACTGTCACAGTCAGCTCATGCAATATACACACTGTTACTGAGTTAACTGTCACAGTGAGCTCGTGCAATATACACTGTTAGTGACAGTAGTTAACTGTCAGTCAGCTCGTGCATTATACACACGGTTAGTACCGAATTGTGACAGTGCGCACTCATGGTGACTTTATAGTGCTGCCCCACTGGAAGACCAGGCCGCCAGCACAATGACCTGATATCCCACTCAGTCACATTATCCTGACACTGAGCCAACCAGTCCTTGACCTATCCTAATAATGCCGAGCGCCAGGTTAGGAAGCAACAAGTATAAATTTTTAACTCATTGGTTTGACTCGACCATGGTTCGAACCCACGATCTACCAACACGTGAGACGAACGCTCTAACTCATTCGGCCAACCCGTCTGGTCGATGCTTCATCGAACTATGATTCTTTAATTAGAAGCAAATGTTCCAATCAACTACACCCCCAGCCCCCATCCAACTCTTATCAAAACGATTACCACACTGCACAAGAGGCTTGCAGGAAGGCTGTCCATTTGGGCATCGAGCACCGGCACGGCCACATATTCAAACAGGTGTAGCAGAGGGCTTTGATAAGCTGCCATGACACCGCTTACCAGGGACACACATTCAAACAGGTGTAGCAGAGGGCTTTGATAAGCTGACATGACACCGCTTACCAGGGACACACATTCAAACAGGTGTAGTAGAGGGCTTTGATAAGCTGCCATGACACCGCTTACCAGGGACACACATTCAAACAGGTATAGCAGAGGGCTTTGATAAGCTGCCATGGCAACACATACCAGGGACACACATTCAGACAGGTGTAGCGGAGGGCTTCGATAAGCTGCCATGACAATGCTTAACAGGGACACACATTCAAACAGGTGTAGCAGAGGGCTTCAAAAAGCTGCCATGATAACACTTACCAGAGGCACACATTCAAATAGGTGTAGCAGACGGCTTCGAAAAGCTGCCATGGTAACGCTTACCAGGGGTACACATTCAAACAGGTGTAGCAGAGGGCTTCGATAAGCTGCCATGACAACGTTTACCAAGGGCACACATTCAAACAGGTGTAGCAGAGGACTTCGATAAGCTGCCATGGTAACGCTTACCAGCCTCCTTTTTTATCAGGGCGTGTCTAAGTGGGCAGTAGCATGGCGCAGGTATCTGTTAATGCTTTCCACGCAAACATATTTATTTGCTCAGACCTGGCGCTGTGAGCAAACGGGACTTGTTCAAGAGTACCTGGAGCACTAGATATTATTACTTCAGGTGCATGCCTCTCTGGTTCCAACTCAGGCAGATACGCTATCTATGCTCACAGATAGCACTGGGTCGTTAATCATTGTGTATCAGCATTCTTCACACGTCTCGACTCCAACCACGCTAAGTCAAGTCACTTCAGGTGTTACCATCATTTATATAGCATTGCCCCGCATTATATAATTAGAACATTATTAGTGTATATTACCATTACCAATGTGGACACACCACAATCTCACAGGAGTGGAAATGGGTGGGGGAGAAGGGGAGAAGGGGGAGAAGGGGAGGGAGAGGGAAGAATGTGGGAGGGGAGAAGGGTGAGGAAGAGGAAGGAGAGGGAGAGGGAGAAGCGGAGGGAGAAGGGAAGGGAAAAGCAGAGGAAAGCGGAGGAAGGCAGAGGGAAGGAGAGGGAAGGAGAGGGAAGGAGAGGGAAGGAGAGGCAGAGAAAAAAAAGGAGAGTGAGGGAGGCGGAGACGGAGGCAGGGGGGAGGGAGCGAAGGAGGGAAGGAAGGAGGATGGGAAGGAGGATGGGAAGCAGGGAGGGAAGGAGGGAGGGAAGGAGGGAAGGAGGATGGGAAGCAGGGAGGGAAGGAGGGAGGGAAAGAGGGAGGAGGGAAGAAGGGGGAAGGGAGGGAGGGGTGAGGGAAGGGGAGAATGGGAGTGTGGGGGGGGGGAGGGGGAGAAGGGGTGGGTGGGGGGGGGGAGAGAGGGCGGGAGGGAGAGAGGGAAGAAAGGGTAGAGAGGGAAAGGGAACTTCATCACAATCCAATATATATAAGTCACACTACATATGCTAACATTTAAAACAATCAGTTACCGACACACCCGCCCGCCCACAATTACTGAAGATGAGTATCATCGCAAAATCCATGACATACGGCTGAGCGACAACGACCTCACAGCCGGCATCAGTAGAAGCGTGCCGGAGCCGCTCATCGACTCGGCCCACATTCTTCATGGCGCAGCTGTTGGAGCTGCTCACAGACCAGAACTGCTCCGAGAATCTGTTTTGATTTTGTCCTAACAACATCTAAGGTCACAACTTCTGACAGTGCACACTCATGGCGACTTCATAGAGCTGCCCCACTGGGAGACCAGGCTGTTGGCACCATGACCTGATATCCCACTCAGTTACATTATCCTGACAATGTGCTAACCAGTCCTTGTCCTATCTTCTGGCGCTCGCCATTAATAAGTCATCGATTTGACTCGACTGGGATTCGAAGTGCGGACCTGCGCTCTACCGATTCGGCCACCGCGTCTGGTGCTCTGAGCAACTTCAGACGTTCTCATATCTTAGAACGTTTACGTTCATTTTAAAACTTACATACTACCCCCCACCCCCTTTGTAAGGCCTAAAAAGGGGGTTTCCGGTTGCAGAGAAGCAAAAACGTAGGGTATGTAGGATACACCCCCCCCCCCCAATTTGTTATTACCATAAATTCTGACAGTCATCTAATCTAATTGGTCAGCAAATGTTCACTAAGAAAAAAATATAAATGGTGTGCAACTTTTTGCAGGGTCGGTCGTGCAACAAGAAACATTTTTTTTTTTTTTAAATTTTAACTAATCATGGATTAGTAATTCATCCATAATAGCGACCGCTGGTATTTATGCACACACAGTTCAGCGGTGCAGGGGGGGGGGGTTAATATCAACACCTGCTCCGACCAGTCCTTCGTAGTCAATTGTTATCAAGCACCGATCAATTTGGTGCGGCATGTTGAGAAGGATCGACCAGGAAGGAATGTCTGCACACCAACCGCTACTACTCGCTTTGAGATACGAAGCGCAGAGTCTAGTCCCAAATTGGGTTTCTGAGTCAGATCTGCTTCCTGCACCCCCCCCCCCCCCCCCCCACCCCCCATCACTCACTCACACACAGACACTGAATCACACCATGCCACACTGAATCACACCATGCCACATCCAATCCCCCCCCCCCCCCCAAACACAGAGGCCTCTGTCCGTGCACTCCCGTACCAGTTACGCAATATGCACTGAAAGCTTGTTCAGACAATATACAAGTCGACACAGTGCTTGATTAGATTCCACCCCACTGGAGGAGTGTGTGTGATAATCTGAACTATCTAATCCACCCGGCGCTACCACTCGGGATCACTTCCGGTCGTTATATATTAAGTATGCCAGAGGGCGCATGCGCTGGGGTGGTGGTATTAATTAGGTCACGACTGATATGTGCCATGCTGTCAACTCATAGTCATAGCCCCCCCCCCTCCCAACAGTCACAACCACCATAGCGAAGTATGCCCCCCCCCCTCCAACACACACGCACACGCACACACACACATCTTGCACATTTCACACACAGCTTCCACATTACACACACAGCTTCCACATTACACACACACAGCTTCCACATCACACACACACACATCTTCCACATTACACACACAGCTTCCCCATTATACACACACAGCTTCCACATCACACACACACAGCTTCCACATTACACACACACAGCTTCCACATTACACACACACACAAACTGCTTGCACATTACTGCATTGAACACGTCATCCCGATGAGTGCGTCACAAGTTAGCTAAGTGTCGGAGTGTGCGCAGTGAACCCGTCTAAGTGACTCACCTGCGGGTGGGGTAGTGAGGGTTACTAGCGCTACTGGTACTGGTAACGCTGTTCCTGTACCGGGGAAGACTGTACCTGCCTGTGTTCGCTTTACACCAACCAGCCTGTACTGGTGGAGTACAAAGCTGCGACTATATATTACAACAGGAAGGAGCAACTCATTGACCAATTCCCTCGGCCATAGGTCAGTGAATTTCAAACCTACGAGTGAATTTCAGGCTTATTGAGGATTTGCGTCAAACGATTAACACCACATGACCAGTGTCTGGTCGGCCATCATGGTTGGATAGAAATATAGTTATAACACTGCCGATGCGGAGGCAACATTAATATCGCTTCGATTTTGGGTTTACTTTGACCAAATTTCACTTTTTGAGTAAGCTATTCTCATAAATAACATTATTTCAACCCCCGAGTGAATATTTATGATTCTAACAGAATTAGAACGTAGCAGTGAATAGATTTGTGATTTTTGTTTTGTTTACATTCGACAATATCGCCGCCAATGCGCCGGCGGCATTATTGTTTCAATTTTGGGTTTAATTTGAACAAATTTCACTTTTTGAGGAAGCTATTCTCATAAATAACATTTCAACCCCGAGTGAATATTCATGATTCTAAATAACAGAATTAGATGGTAGCAGTAAATAGATTTGTGCTTTTTGTTTTATTTACATACACTAGATAGCAGAATGAACTGCTTCTCTCCAACCACGACGCAGGGGTAGTGTGATGCCTATGTCACATGCAAATACTCAATAAGTGACTTTCAGGCCAACAAGTCAATTTCAAGCCAACAGCTGAATTTCAAGCCAAGAAGTGAATTTCACACCAATAAGTAAATTTCATATGGACGCACCACTGTGCGTTTACATGCTTTTCCATTTTTGGGTCGCATTCGCATACCGTGTATATGGAATCTTAGCTTTATACAAGTAAAACCATGTTGGAAAACAACTAGTAGTACTAGCTAGCTGTCTCCATTCACAGACTCACAACCCAGTCCCAGTCTACTCAAGACACCAGACATGCCTTACGTGTTCTCCATGCCCACCCATGCTAAATAACCACAGCAGATCCACCGCTGCCAGCGTTGTATTGACAACTAATACAGTAAAACCTCTCTAACCGACAACCTCCACAGATCGACCACTCCCCTATATCGATTGCTTTATTTGGGTCCCAAATGATCGCCCATACAATACCATTGTAACAAAAAAGAAGCTCCCTAAACTGACCATCTCCCTAAATGGACCATTTAAAGCTGGTCCCATGATCGGTCGATTTAGAGAGGTTTTACTAAGACTACACAGATAGTTGTGTCAATATATATACACAAATCCAATATTGCTCATACCGGTGTTTATTCAATACAATAAGTTTATTGTTCATGGCTTCTACTTTTAGGCAATGAGTGAATGAAGCAGGTGACAGCGCCATTTAACTAGGATTACCGGAAGTGGGACAGGTCTGCTTCACATGCCGGAAGTTCCAAGAGTGTCCGGTGAGGGCGCTGCAAGGTGGCATTGGTCCCGGGTCTGTTTACGTAGGACATACCATCAAATGGGCTTGCACACAGGTACCAGCAAGGATGTTTTACGAAACAATTCAACGAAACCAGATGTCAGTTCTTGTGTCAAATTCAATTGTTTGCATAACATTAGTAAATTATATAAAATAGTATTTACTGTGAGAGACACAAACACCACATGGTGGTGATGGTGGTGGGGGGCAGGGGGGGGGGGAGGTGGAAAAATGTTAATAATGGCACTCATCAATAAAGTTGGAATTGGTCAATCCTTGCTCAACAGCAATACCAGTGTTTACAGCATTAGTTTACGATTTATTTAGTGTCTTTTTCCAGGGGGAGCATTACATAATAAACACAAGCCACCCTGGATCTGTTGGTTTTTTGTCCTTAAAAAAAGAAAGAGATGAAACGAAACTTCCAGATATCGAGATTTTTTTTCCAATTCATTTTGTAATTGATTTAACTATAATACCATACATATAATACTATACATATAATATTATACCTACCTATCTATAATACATCTATCTATAATACATCTATATATACATATATATATACATACATCTATCTATAATACATCTATCTATAATACATCTATCTATACATGCATTTATCTATACATACATCTATCTATACATACATCTATCTATACATACATCTATCTATACATACATCTATATATATACATACATCTATCCATACATACATCTATCCATACATACATCTATCCATACATACATCTATCCATACATCTATCTATACATACATCTAGCTATATATCCATACATCTATCCATACATCTATATATCCATACATCTATACATACATAACATATCTTATATAGGTATACACCAGTATTGGTGATTTTCCTGCCACTATACTTAATGAAACAACTACAGAGAGGTAATCATGTCCTTAATACGTGGCAGGCAGTGCATTCTTTATGGATACGCAGCCAACCATTGTTAATCTGGCATACTTTGTTCCCAGCACAAAAGGCGGATTAGTGAGATTTTCGGATAAACTATTTTGACCCCGCTTTTCCCCAAGCGTTGAATGGTGAATGTCAGCTCCATGGATATTTTTGTCACATATCCAGAATTCCAGATTAAACAGGATCGAACTAGGGCAAACTGACTGCATAGGTCGGAACAGAATGTGTGGTGGTAGTCAGTTACCAACAAACATACTGCGCAAACTGACTGCATAGGTCAGTACAGAATGTGTGGTGGTAGTCAGTTACAGACAAACTTACTGCGCAAACTGACTGCATAGGTCGGAACAGAATGTGTGGTGGTAGTCAGTTACCAACAAACATACTGCGCAAACTGACTGCATAGGTCAGTACAGAATGTGTGGTGGTAGTCAGTTACAGACAAACTTACTGCGCAAACTGACTGCATAGGTCGGAACAGAATGTGTGGTGGTAGTCAGTTACCAACAAACATACTGCGCAAACTGACTGCATAGGTCAGTACAGAATGTGTGGTGGTAGTCAGTTACAGACAAACTTACTGCGCAAACTGACTGCATAGGTCGGAACAGAATGTGTGGTGGTAGTCAGTTACCAACAAACATACTGCGCAAACTGACTGCATAGGTCAGTACAGAATGTGTGGTGGTAGTCAGTTACAGACAAACTTACTGCGCAAACTGACTGCATAGGTCGGAACAGAATGTGTGGTGGTAGTCAGTTACCAACAAACATACTGCGCAAACTGACTGCATAGGTCAGTGCAGAATGTGTGGTGGTAGTCAGTTACAGACAAACTTACTATGCAAACTGACTGCATAGGTCGGTACAGAGTGTGTGGTGGTAGTCAGTTACCAACAAACATACTGCGCAAACTGACTGCATAGGTCAGTGCAGAATGTGTGGTGGTAGTCAGTTACAGACAAACTTACTGCGCAAACTGACTGCATAGGCATCAGAATGTGTGGTGGTATCGTTACCAACAAACTTACTGCGCAAACTGACTGCATAGGTCAGTGCAGAATGTGTGGTGGTAGTCAGTTACCAACAAACATACTGCGCAAACTGACTGCATAGGTCAGTGCAGAATGTGTGGTGGTAGTCAGTTACAGACAAACTTACTGCGCAAACTGACTGCATAGGTCAGTGCAGAATGTGTGGTGGTAGTCAGTTACCAACAAACTTACTGCGCAAACTGACTGCATAGGTCAGTGCAGAATGTGTGGTGGTAGTCAGTTACAGACAAACTTACTATGCAAACTGACTGCATAGGTCGGTACAGAGTGTGTGGTGGTAGTCAGTTACCAACAAACTTACTGCGCAAAGTGACTGCATAGGTCGGAACAGAATGTGTGGTGGTAGTCAGTTACCAACAAACATACTGCGCAAACTGACTGCATAGGTCAGTGCAGAATGTGTGGTGGTAGTCAGTTACAGACAAACTTATTGCGCAAACTGACTGCATAGGTCAGTGCAGAATGTGTGGTGGTAGTCAGTTACAGACAAACTTACTATGCAAACTGACTGCATAGGTCGGTACAGAGTGTGTGGTGGTAGTCAGTTACCAACAAACTTACTGCGCAAAGTGACTGCATAGGTCGGTACAGAGTGTGTGGTGGTAGTCAGTTACCAACAAACTTACTGCGCAAACTGACTGCAAAGGTCGGTGCAGAATGTGTGGTGGTAGTCAGTTCCCAACTAACTTACTAACTGTGCTGCAGGAAGCAAGCAAGGAAGCAAGCAAGGAAGCAAGCAAGGAAGGAAGCAAGCAAGGAAAGGAATGAAGGAAGGAAAGAAAAGTAAGGAAAGGTAGGAAGGGAAAAAAGGAAGGAAAGGAAGGGAGGAAGGAAGGGAAGGAAGGCAAGGAAAGGTAGGAAAGGAAAGCGAGGAAGGGAAGGAAATGAAATAAAAGGAAGGAAAGAAAGAAAGAAACGAAAGGCTGGAGGAAGGAAAAAAAGGAAGGAAAGGAAGGAAAGGAAGGAAAGGAAGGAAAGGAAATGGAGGGAGGAAGGAAAAGGGGGGAGGGAAAGAAGGACGGGGAGGGAAAGGAGGGCGGGGAGGGAAAGAAGGGCGGGGAGGGAAAGAAGGGCGGGGAGGGAAAGGAGGGCGGGGAGGGAAAGAAGGAGGGGGGAAGGAGGGAGGGAAAGAAGGAATGAGGGAAAGAAGGAATGAGGGAAAGAAGGAATGAGGGAAAGAAGGAATGAGGGAAAGAAGGAGGGAGGGAAAGAAAGAAAGAAAAGAAAGAAAGAAAGAAAGGAAAGAAAGAACGATGGAAGGGTTTAACATGTACCATTTAAAAAGGGGTATAACTTTTCTTGGTGGTTAAATATTTATACCCGTTCCGAATACTCCAATAAGTTGTTTATTGCTCGGATTTACAGCAATATGGTGTAAATATCCCTTGGCATGTCAACGCCCCGCCAATACCTCTCCCTCCTCACGGTGCCGGTGCACCCGACGTCTTAAAACACCTGTGTATACACAAAGGTACAACAGTTTATCTTCACCGATGGAACATCTGCTGACAAAAAAATATATATATAACTCCCTGCAGCAAGAGCTAACTAGGCTCTGTGCTTGGAAACTCTTTCACATATCTAGGTAGATATAACAAACTGACACAAAACTCAGTCGACAATTATGATGGCGAGAAACTTCCATAATGTCTAATTAAAGCTTAAACACAAGTAATCGAACTCGCAGCCATGATTATGTGGATATCAGATTTTGTTGTCAAGCAGGGTCTGTACACATGTGAGGATGGAATTCCAAGCTATTTCAAGGCTTTTCAAGAATGCTTTTGATAGGAATTCCAAGACTATTTTCATTTGGATTTAAAGGGGGAAAGAAACAATGGTGAATGGCAATTTCGGACTAATTTAGATCAGTGTGTAGAGTTTAATGCCATTCAAGGCTCTTCAAGACTAATTACTCAAAATAAGTTAAATTCAAGGCTTTTCAAGGCTTTGAAATGGGGGGGGGGGGGGAGTTCAAGACATTCAAGACTTTGCAGGCCCCGTACGGACCATGTATACATCACACACTTGTATACACCGCTCCTCTATAGACAACACCAAAACACTCGAACAGTTTGCACTCTGAAGTCTGTACATAATAAGTTTTGTGGTAAGAATATACGGCACTCTTATCATTCTACAAAAAAAACACCATAAAACCTAAACAGCACTCTGGCACGCCTCGACCCCACACCCTATACCCCCCAAAAAAAGAGAAAGCAAGAACATAAAACTCCCAGCAAACACAACCACCGCGTTCTGAATTCGCCCTTTGCCCCATAGGACGCTGCTATCGGAACAGACCCGACTTCCGCTTCCGGTAGTGCGCGGAGAAGAAGGGTGTCATTGACATTACCCGGAAGTTCTAAGTGGTAGTTGTTTAAAGTAGAGGACAACCCCGCGTGACCTGTAAGGATACAACTATTATGGAGTCATAACTAGGAAGAGATAAATGAGCTATCCTTCGAATTCAGCCAATTGAAACTAAAATATGCTACTGCAGATCAGACAAATTAACGACATGCCCCTTTGGGCAGGTCACCGAGAACTTCAACTGCCCGACCGAATATACTAGGTGCCCTGGACAACCAGGCAGTCCTTATTGTCCTACCTTGTATATAGTATGACGTGATTATATTGGCAGATATAGTATGATGGGGAGAGGAGGGTTATATTGGTAGAAAAGTATGATGAGGAAAGGAGAGTGAGTGGTGGTTAGAGTGTGAGGGGATGGTGGCGCCACCATCGGAGCTGGGGTTGGGGAGGCTGGATAGTAGATGACTATGGCAGACTCCCTCAGTCCATGGAGCTGAGTGAGTGATGAGGGGAAAGGAGGGATATTGTGGGTTATTATATTCGTATAATTCTTATACAGCATATATAGTATGATGCGGTTAGGAATGGTTTTACTTATTTTTAATGAAAAACTGTATTTCAAAACGCCATGACTGCCAGTACCACTGGTACACACGACTGGAAGAGTCCACTTGAACTTGAAGAAAATGTAGGCCGGGAGATTGTGTGGACACACATTGTACACCAGTGACGTGAGAACACGCACGCACGCACGCACGCACGCATACACACACACTCCCTCACACACATCAACACCCCCACACCCCACACACAAACACACTCACCCACACACACACTCACTCACACACCGACACACCGACATACTCACTCACTCACTCACTCACTCACTCACTCACTCACTCACCCACCGACACCGACACCGACACCGACATACTCACTCACTCACTCACTCACTCACTCACTCACTCACTCACTCACTCACTGCTTTCTCGCCACACGGGACACAATTTAGTCCCCTTTCCAACACGGACACGTGGCGCTCACTGTCCCGCTCGTCCAATAGACTTGTAAGCTCGGTGAGTGGCGGTGCAGTGTGCACCAAACGGCGCCTTGTGTGAGTCAGTCACGACCAGACACACCACCCAAACTGCTCCCGAAACCGGGTCAGCTGGAAGGGGTTTTCTCTCCAACACTCACCCAACCTTTAGTAACAATTTTGACAAAACGGAATGTAAAAGAACTCAATACCAAACAAGTCTTCATTTCATGTCGGGTCATTTCATAGAGATGCTAACACTAACAAGGTGATGGAGATGTTTTTGGTATCATGATATTTCAGATTTGTTGTTCTGTTTTAGCGCATACGTCATAGTTTGGGAATGCCACAGATGAACTGAATAAAGGGGCTGTCACACTACGACGTATAGCATTAGCTTATGCCGGCATATGCAATTTTTGACCAACACGTTGGCATACGTATAGGTTACGTATACGTTGGGCATATGTCGAGTACGCTCGGGGCACGGCGGCATAGGTCAAGCCGCTAAAAATATTTTTTGCATGTTCAAAATTTTCAACGCATGTCGCCGTATGGCTCAAACGTTTCTCATACGCTCGGCGTACGTTATGCACACGTTAGGGGTAGGTCGGGATAGGTTGGAACATGTTAGCCATGCAGTCCGCATACAGTCAATGGATACATAACATACTCTGAACATATATGCCGTACTTCTAGCGATGAAGTAACGTACGTAACTTTGGTACGTGAGCATATGCGATAGGTCAGAGATACGTTCTTCATACGTTACATACGTTGTGTGTACGCCCAATTTTGTGTGTGTGTGTGTGTGTGTGTGTGTGTGTGTGTGTGTGTGTGTGTGTGAGAGTGAGTGAGTGAGTGAGTGAGTGAGTGAGTGTGAGTGTGAGAGTGAGTGTGAGAGTGAGAGAGTGCCTGAGAGTGAGAGTGAAAAAAAAAAAAGTGAGGGTGGAGTGAGAGTATGAGTGAGAGAGTGAGTGAAGTGAGTGAAGTGAGAGTGAGAGTGAGTGTGAGTGGAGTGTGAGTGTGAGTGTGAGAGGTGAGTGTGAGTAGTGCGCGCGGTGCGTGCGTGCGTGCGTGCGTGCGTGCGTGCGTGCGTGCGTGCGTGCGTGCGTGCGTGCGTGCGTGCGTGCGTGTGTGTGTGTGTGTAGGTGTATGGGTAGGTGTATGGGTAGGTGTATGGGTGGGGTGCGGTTTTTGTGTGCGTGAGGGGAGGAAAGGGAGGAAGGGAAGGTTCAAACTTGTTTGTGTGCATTGTTTTTCTTCATTTCGAAAAAAATTAGATGGCTTGAGTTATTTGTTGGAGTTTTACGTCTGAGCAACATCTAAGGTCACATCAGGACGGGTACGTCATGGTGGCTTTATAGTGCCGCCCAAATGGGAGACCAGGCCACCAAATTTCCCACTCAGTCACATTATCATGATACTTAGGTAACCAGTCCTTGCCCTATTCTAGTAATGCAGAGTGCCGGTGTAGCAGGAAATCTCAAACCCTGTAAATCTCAAACCCCCACTTGTGATTTCCTAGGATATCGCAAACCTTGTATATGGGCATGGGGGAGTTTGCGTTTTCCTAGGAAATCACATAACCCCCCCCCGGAAATCGCAAACCTCCCATGTTTGGCAGTCTTTATCCTAAAGAAAACATATTTATGATAGTCCAGTTCGTAATTCCGACCGCACATGCGCTGTAAACGGCCTTATTCACAGATGTTGCCACTGTGGCCATTCTAAAGGCCAGGTAAAGAGTAATCCGGTTCCAGTACCCATGTTTTCCACTAGGTGGCGACCTCTGTTGAAACAAAGGCCAGAGGACCAGGCTAGGTAAAGAGGTGCAGCAATATCCTGGTATTATCACCCAGTTTCAGGATCAGCAATGTAGCAAATTGCCTTTTTAGTTCCAACTTCAGTCACTGCATACAGTAAATAGAACCATTTTAATATTCCAAATTCTTATTGTGGACACACCAAATATCTCAATGAATCATTATTTACTAGTGTGTTCGTTGAATATTACAAATGCTAGAAAGCATGGGAGATTTGTGATTTCCAGGGGGGTGGGTTGTGATTTCCTAGAAAATTGCACACCCCTCAGTGTGAAATTTCCAGGGATTTGCGATTTCCTGCTACACCGGGCTAGGTAGCGACAAATATCAATTTTGTAAGTCATGGGTTTGACTCGACTGTGACTCAAACTCCCGACCTTATGCATGGGGGGAGCCTGCGCTCTACAAATTCAGCCCACTGGTTTCAGTTAGGTGGCTTGGTACCCACAGCATATATATTTAAATCAGGTAATTAGGTTAGCCATTCTCTGTCCAGAATGGCGTATTTGGCAGCGTTAGTATTTACTTTGCGTGTGGTGGGTATGAGTATATAACGCATGTTTGTAGACAGTGTAGTGTTAAATAGCGGATTTGTAGTATGTCCACGTGTATGGTGTGCATGTAGTGTATGCATGTGTGTATGTGCATTTGTATGTATGTGCATGTATGTTTGTTGTTTTACGTCCTAGCAACATCTAAGGTAATATCAGGATGAGTACCCACTTGTGACAGTGCGCTCATGGTGAATTTATAGTGCTGTCCCACTGGGAGACCAGGTCCAGGCCACCAGCACCATGACCTCATATCCGACTCAGTCACATTATCCTGACAATGAGCCAACCAGTCCTTGCCCTATCCTAATAATGCTGTGCACCTGGCTAGGAAGCAACAAGTAAACATTTCTAAGTCATTGGTTTGACTCGACCGGGAATCGAACTCCCTACCGTCTGCACGGGAAGCCTGCATTCTACCGATTCGGCCACCGCGTCTGGTGATTGGTTTGCGAGTGTCCAGTTTGTATCTATATATATTAATCTGATTATATATAACCCTACATATGTATAAGGGCTATTGAGTTTCAACATTATGACCATTACAAGTTTCCGGTTGGACTGAATATATAAATATATATGCGCATAAGGTGTTGACCTCCCGACACTATGCTGGCTTCAAGTGCCCAGAGTGTTGACGGAGCCCAGTCTCCCGCCATACAATCTACCAATTACCAGCTGTCGCCGCACATTATTTGCCTCGTCTATCAAAATTACCCCCCCCCCCCCACTCCCCACTCCAACTGCTCCACCCGAGAAGGGAAAGGGGGGGGGGGGGGGGGGATTATTACGATTTTGGAAATAATAGGGGTAACCAAACTGCAACATTTGTCGCAGTCAGCATAAGCCCCCACCCCCACTGAGGATCATATTGTGACCACCGATTTTTTGTTGTGGTTGCAAAGTGATCGCAAGCATTAAGCATTGTGACTAGGGTATTAGATAAAGCGGGAAGTCCGCACTCTCCTACGTCATAGCCGTATCTGATTATCAGCACCCGATACAGGGTGACAAACATTGTGTGCACACACACGCAGACACGACAGTCATTAGTCATTTAAAATATTCCGATATACGGCATAGGGGGAAATGCAAATGTTCTATTACTGATCGGTGTACGTGACCAGGTGCATGTGTATGTATGGGTTGGTGGTGCCTGAGTGGGATGTAAATAGACATAGTGGTGCTGGCAGGTCTGGGCGTGAATGCACTCAGGGCCTACCACATCTGCTGGGATAGTGATCACCACACTCAAAGGTCAAGGTTTGGGCCATACAGCTTGGTGATGGTGGGCAGACCACTGGTAGCCATAGGGACTGGGAATGCTGGATCCCTATTGGTAGGGTCAAGAATGTAGTTTTTTTTTCCCGTTGGGCGGAAAAGGGTGGGGTGATACTCTACAATAAACCCATGTAACCATATAAATAACAAACCAGTCGCGCTCTCGCGCACTCGCGCTGGTTTCGCACTCGCGCTGGTTTCGCTCTCGCTCTCGCTCTGGTTTCGCTCTCGCTCTGGTTTCGCTCTCGCTCTGGTTTCGCTCTCGCTCTGGTTTCGCTCTCGCTCTGGTTTCGCTCTCGCTCTGGTTTCGCTCTCGCGCTGGTTTCGCTCTCGCGCTGGTTTCGCTCTCGCGCTGGTTTCGCTCTCGCGCTGGTTTCGCTCTCGCGCTGGTTTCGCTCTCGCTCGTGCTCTCTCTCACGCTCTCTCTCTCTCGTGCTCTCTCTCGCGCTCTCTCTCGCGCTCTCTCTCTCGCGCGCTCTCTCGCTCTCTCTCTCTCTCTCTCTCTCTCGCTCTTCCCCCCTTCTTTACACTTTATACTCTTCCTTCCAAATAGAGGTTTCACACCGGCAAGAACATGTCAAGACAGGCGCAAAACTATTTGTCCCTGCAGTGGCTGGTCGACAGATGTTGGGAGTTCCATACATCAACCGCCCTTAATGCTGCCACAGTGACATGGTTTTCTCTTTAGGGTTTCCTCCCTTAGCCTTCGGTTCTGTCAAGAACCTGTACCACAAGGCAGTGGTTTACAACTCTGCAAGGCAGGGGCGTCAAACTCCCTGAGGTATTGCTATACCTGCAATACCTGCAATAACTTAGATTTACATGCATTTATTTCTCACTTTGCCTACTCACCATCGCATCAACCACTTGGGGAAACTCAATACGCTTACCTGCACGTAAGAAAAAGAGGAAATGGTCAAAACGGAACCTAATTACAAATATACTCATCAATCTACAGGCAGCAGCCTATCTGTTCATGTGTCATTCTCTGCCACTGATATTCCCGGAGATGCTGCCAGGACGTCAAACTCCAACAACCAACGCACCATGTAACTGAATGTCTTGGTGGGTCCGATAGGTGCAGGATTATTTCTTAATACTATTATTATAGTATGGCTGGCTGCCCAGTAAAAAATGCCCGACGGTGGCGCCACAAGTGATAAAATAATTACATGAGGCGGTTTGTAATGCACAGTCGGGGCCCCATCAGCTTTACAATTAGGCACACACTGGTACACTCCGGATCCATTACCACGCCAAACCTTTTCTATTTGTATTTGTTTTGTGCACAGGTTTTTGTTGCTGTTGATTAAATCAACAAGGACATAAGATTCAGAGTGTACTGAGATCAATCTGAAACAAACAGGCGGTAGGATTCACCAAGGGCCCCCCAACCCCCTGGTATGTCAGAGTTGAAACTTTTCCTCAACGCTTTTTTATTGTGATCTTATATACAAATTGAGAAAAACTTTTAAATTAACCATGTGACATCCATCCGTAACACACATCCACAAATTCATTTTAATACACACAACAAATTCAACAAAGATTTGATTTAATACCGTTAAACAAGAGATTATGTCTAAAGTACAAGAAAAAGGCTATAAAAATGTTTGGGGAAATGTGTGGTGTCAATATGCCAATTTTCACATTTTCACTTTAGCACAAATTTATAGGAGCATATTTTGGATACATTTTGTAGGATAGATTAAATACATGTAGCATTGCTAACAGACTTAATACACATATTCAATAGCATATATAATCAATAGCAAGCGAAAATAGTTCAAATAAGGCTTAGAACACTTTTTCCCGTCTGGTCCAGTACTTGTCATTTAATGGCTGATTGGCGCTAAAGCCCCAGTCACACTATGGCTTGCGACTACTTTGGACCAAAGAACCCACAGTCACTGCTGACCTCCTCACGACTAAAGTAATGGTCACCAACCACCTTTGTGACCATTTTGGTCACAAGGTTTTTAGTGCAGTAGCGGCAACCTTGCAACCATTTTGGTCGCAAGGAGGTTGTCGACTACTGAGCACTATTTCGCGACCAACCTTTTTGTGGTCGCAAGCAGTAGTGTGACTGAGGTATAAGGGCATTACAGTGATTACTATAATTTATTGTGTATAATTACATAATATCGTATCGGGCTGGTTGGTGGATAGTGGGGAGGGTGTTATCGCGAGTTGTGACAGCTTTGCGACATAGTGTACAGTTGCGCAATCGTCGTACACAAACATATTTGTGTCCTACAAACACAATATAGAAACAAAGGAATGCCAGTAACCCTTTCTTAACGGCCGCCATTCCGTCGAGTGGACACTTGGAGATTTTACAGGGGCGCACCCAGGGGGGGTTCCTGGTTGCCCGCCCCCCCCCATCCCCCCAAAAAATTATATAAACGTATGTACGCCTTAGTGTTTTTATTAATAGAAATAATTTCATGAGTATTTTTAAACAAAATATAATTTCATGAATCATATAGACCTAAATTCTGGCATTAAATGTATTAAGGAACACTATATTTTAAGATTATGTGAAAAATTGCACCAAAATGTGGGTTGTTGCACCAGAAAACCATGTAAAATATTGCCCTAAAATGGGTGTTGTTCCACCAACCCATGTGAAAAAAATTACCCTAAAATAGGGGTAGTTTCGATCCATATTTGGAACCACCCCATGCCAATTCCTGGGTGCCCCCCTTGAGAACCATCTACTAACAAAGTGTCGCTGGTAACAGCCAAACTCAACTACAAAAACCTGCAACACTGTACACACTACAATGAATATTTATCTAAGCCCACCCACACCCACCCCCATCCTCTCCCTGTCCCCAACCCCTCATCTCAGCCAACCTCTGTGGAAGGAAGGTCTATGTGCAGATATTAAAGCGCGTTGGTTGGTTGATTGTTGGATTTGTAGGTCCTAGCAACATCTAAGGTCATATCAGGTCGGGTACCGACTTGTGACAATGCGCACTCATATCGACTTTATAGTGCTGCCCCACCTGGAAATCATGCCACCGGCACCATGCCCCGATATCTCACTCAGTCACATTATCCTGACATACAGTTAACCAGTCCTTACCCTATCCGATTAATGCCGAGCGCCAAGCTAGGAAGCGACAAGTATCAATTTTTATAAGTCATTGGTTTGACTCGACCGGGAACCGAACTCCCGATCTCCCGCACTCTACCGATTCTCCCACCGTGATAAAGCGCGTACAGACCAGCCGCCTAAATCAACAAGCGCCACTACAAACATGGCGGGCGGTAGTGTTAAAAAGGGAGCCTGTTGGAGCGCCCCCCCCCCCCTCCCACACGTACACATTCAGGTGTGACCTCAATTCGCCACGCCTCCTCACCAGCAATCTGATCACACGGGACGCCACTCCGGTCTGGCTGGCACTCTGACGTGTCGGCGAGCACATTGGGGGGTGGGGGGTGGAGGAGGATTTGGTCTGTTGACGAGAGAAGACGTCAACAATTTGGGCAACGCAACATTTCTGTCAGGTGTGTTTGTGTTCTCAGCCCCCCCCCCCGACGTTTTTTTTGTGTTTCTTTTAATCTTGTTTTTTTTTTTTAAACAAACTTTTTACTAGAATTTCTTTTATTCACAACATACGTTCGGGCGTAGTGGCCGATTTGGTAGAGCGCGGGCCTCGCATGCGGGAGTTCGGTTCCCCGCCGAGTCAAACCAATGACTTATCAAATTGATACTCTTGTCGCTTCCTAGCCTGGCGCCCGGCATTAATAGAATAGGGCAAGGACTGGTTAGCTCAGTGTCAGGATAATGTGACGGTGGGATATCGGGTCATGGTGCCAGCGGTCTGATTTCACAGTGGGGCATCACTATAAAGTCACCATGAGTGCGCACTGTCACAAGTCGGTACCTGTCCTGATATGACCTTAGATGTTGCAAGGACATAAACGCCAACTCTAACAGTTCGCCAATCATTTTTGCCAAGACACCCAATGTGAGACGACATTCTATGTGCTGAAGTTGGTGAATGTGAATGCGACTAAGCCACGCGTTCCCCACAGTAATCACGTTCACATACCAATGGCTGGCACGGGGGTTATTTCGGGACATGGGCTATATCAGTCACCAGCTTTGCTCTCTAAAACCTTGCATCTGAGCTCTTGTTGAATGAATTCTTCCATTATCAAAAGTTTTAAATAGACCGACTTTGGTGCTTTTTACGCACCAGTGCAATTATCACCCATGGTAGTGAATCGTGCTGAGACAGGGGATTAAAACCCGACAGTACTCAAAATAGCCTCGCAGTAAAAACACCAATTGACAAGTTAATTTATTTTGAGAGCAGCCCCATTCAGATCAATAGTTAACCAACAGGGTCGGGCTATTTACTACTAGTACTACAATCCAAACGAACATTTCAAGAAGCTTAAAGTTGCATAGTCCGATGGTTTTGAATTTCGGTATTTTTTCTGAGATAAATATATTAGATCGATCACTAGTGTCTGCTTTACATTAGTTCAAAGTTACTTTTATTTTAAATGGTAAACCTTTGAGATACTTTGAGTGCAAACATGGAAAATTAGTTTTGGCAAGCTTGCCAAAACTCTGACACCAAAGACTTCTGCAGTAACAGGTTCTGTTAAATTGACTCAGTATTGCCTTCTATGCAGAAACAAATGCTTAATAAGTGCATCAGTATCTAAGTTAGATATGTAAAATCAAATCGAGATAATTGGTTTGGTTTTGAAAATTTGATATTTCATCGGACTATGCAGCTTTAAGCTTAATGTTGGGCATTTGGTGGGCATTGTATAGGACAATGAAATGAAATCTCAGATCAATCAAGTTTTTAATTCGATATGGATCAATCTATTCCAGCAGAGCCATTTGCTTAGACCCGATCTGGCAGCCTTCAGTACTCTCTCAGTTATTTCCCGTATTCTTGAATCACTTTCAGCAACACTTACCATGAAAAATAAATAATTACATGATATTCACAAGCAAACTTTACCAGACGGATGGCCGAATTAATTGAGCATCCCGTCTCGCCTTTTGGTAGATCGTGGGATTCGAACCCAAGGGTTCAAACATGAGTCGAGTCAAACCAATGACAACAAATGTATACTTGTCGCTTCCTAGTCAGGTGCTCAGCATTATTAGGATAGGGCAATGACTGGTTGGCTCAGTGTCAGGGTAATGTGACTGAATGGGATATCCGATCATGGTGCTGGTGGCCTGGTCTCCCAGTAGGGCAGCACTATAAAGTCACCATGAGTGCATACTGTCAAGTCGGTATCCGTGACCTCAGATGTTGCCAGGACCTAAAATTCCAACAACCAACCAAGCAAACTTTCCATGCATCTCACAACAAAGACACTGCTAACCATTTAAAATGGATAGCATTTCTTCTACGCAGGAACATGTATTTCGAGACTGTGGATTCAGTATCGAAACCTACAAATCCGTATTTCTGTATTCAGTGTGTTCTTTGGTGTTTTTTTTGCCTATTATGGATAAGTCTGAATAGTCTAGTTTTCACCATTAGACAGTTGGCCGATAGAAAGCCAGAGCCTACACTTTTACCGACCCACAGGATTTTTAACATCCCACACCACATAGAAATGGTATGAGAGCAACTGGCCTTTGATGACGCTGTAAATTACACAGGGCAGTGGAAATCAAATTGGCAGAAATGATAGCATAGGGAGTCGAACCACCGAGATTCAGATTAGGAGTCTGACCTAGAAAAAAGTCAGACATTCTAACCACTCAACCACAGAGGACACACGTTGCATAGCCTGGTGGTTTGAGTTTCTGCTATATATTTTTCAAGTTGCACCCTCCCCCCTAGATAAATGATTCACCCCGTACTAGTACACGGGTGAATACCAACGCTATATAAAAGCTGTTGAAAAAGCGGGGAAATGAAATGAGAGCCTAATTTCACAAAGTAAGAAGCAACAATTATTCTTTTTATATGTCTTCATATTTCCCCACTACCTTTGAGTTGAAAAATATAATAAAACATATAGTTTAATAGAATTTAAAGGTGAAATCGGCGGCGTTCTATGGCCCCCATCTTGTCTTTTTGCATTCTCTCCCATTTCACCAACTCTGTGCCGATATAAGTACGCATTTGATACTGGAGACAGGCATTCTAGTTCCTGTTCCATACTAAAGCTATTTTCGCCCATATTTATACTATGTTGTCGTTCACCCGTGTACTGCAAGTACAGGGTGAATCCTTTATCTACCTCCCCCCTCGCCTACGACTGACAACTGTGGACACTATAGTGAGGTGAACTGACCTCTCCAGGCCAAATTGCACATTCACAGGTAGGTTTATTGCACCAAGGAGCCTAGATCGACTAATGGTTAGGATGCTAGCCTCATGTGGGTTCGAATCCCACTGTAGGGAAAAAAAAATATATATATGACAATACCAATAAAGGAACCCCAAACTAAGTCGTAGATCCGGTAGTATAATTTCCACTTGAAAGACATCAATTGAGTGGTACACACTGAATGTGGTGTGGTGTGGTGTGGTGTGGTGTGGTGTGGTATGGTATGGTATGGTATGGTATGGTATGGTATGGTATGGTATGGTATGGTATGGTATGGTATGGTGAGGGCGATGACCCAAATTCCGCTAGTTGACAGGTTACAGTGAATTGCCCAATGGCGTCCCAACTGTGCAATACGAATACAGGATTTTGTTTGTTGTTTTACATCCTAGCAACATCTATGGTCATGGCGACTTTATAGTGCTGCCCCATTAGAAGACCAGGCCACCAGCACCATGACCTGCTTTCCCACTCAGTCACATTATCCTGACACTGAGCCAACCAGTCCTTGTCCTCTCCTAATAATGCCGAGCACCGGGCTAGGAAGCGACAAGTATCAATTTGCTAAGTCATTGGTTTGACTCGACCAGGGTTCGACCCCACGATCTACCAACACGGGAGACGGACGCTCTAACTCAATCGGCCATCCCGTGTGGTACGAATACAGGAAGATACACACGAGTGCGTGAACATGTGACCCAGTCTGTGGCGTCATTTTAAGGTTGATGATGCACTTGCTGACCAGTTACCGGATGTTTATGTGAAAGTGTATGGGAGAGTGACGTGGGCCTGCAGTGTATGGGAATGATAGGAGTGTTATCAGGTGTTGCATGGTTTCCCATAGATAAAAGATTCACCCGGTACTTGTAGTACACGGGTGAATGACAACGTAGTCTAAATACGGGCGAAACTAGCTTTAGTATGTACCAGGGAGTAGAATGTCTGCCTCCAGTATCAAATGGATATTTATATATGCACAGAGTTGGTGAAATGGGAGAGAATGCAAAAAGACAAGATGGCGGCCGCAGAACGCCGTCGATTTCACTTTTAAATCTTATTAAACTATATATTATATTATATTTTTCAACTCAAAGGTAGCGGGCTATCAATAAGATATATGTAAAGAATAATTGTTGCTTCTTAGATTGTAAAATTAGGCTCCCAATTCTTTGACCCGCATTTTCGCCACCTTTTACATAGGGTTGGTTTGCACCCCTACTGCAGCAGTACGGGGTGAATCTTGTATCTAGGTTTCCCACAGTGTCGTCTTTATACTCCAGTGTAGTGGTCTGCACTGACCTCTCAGGCAAGTAACCACATAGACAGGTAGGCGTGGGGAGTGTCTTGATATCAGGGAGCCTAGGTGGTGTAATGGTTAGCACACTGGCCCGGAATGCAAAGAGATGTGGGTTCGAGTCCCGCTCTAGGCGCAATATTTCCCATTTTCATCACCCCCACGACACTGGTTGCCGTGATCAGGATCCTGTACAAGCTTTGCGCTGTATGGTTGTTGAACCTACCCTGTGTATGTATGTGTTAGTGCATTGCCTGTATGTATGTAATTGTAAGCATTACAAGACTTACAATTCCAGGGGGACGAGTGTAGTGGTCTGCACTGACCTCTCAGGCAAGTAACCACATAGACAGGTAGGCGTGGGGGAGTGTGTTGATATCAGGGAGCCTAGGTGGTGTAATGGTTAGCACACGGGCCCGGAGTGCAAAGAGATGTGGGTTCGAGTCCCGCTCTAGGCACAATATTTCCCATTTTCATCACCCCCATGACACCAGTGTACCGGACAATGGTAATGGTAATGGTAATGGTTGGTTGGTTGTTGGATTTTCACGTTCTGGCAACATCTAAGGTCATATTAGGACGCAAGCGTACAAATGTCCGACAATTTGTAAACACCCTACGTTTTCCCCTTTAATTTTTGTTTAAAATATGCATTTATACTTTTGACACGTTTTAACTGACTGGTTCGATCCTAGTTGACGGAAATATAATGTTAATTTAAAAAAAAAAGAGTAAAGTTACTTCTGAACAGTTAGGGCTGTACCGTATTCTTTCAAGATACTTGATATTATGTTTGGAAAATGGCACCAAATTTAACTGATATTCTACTCATGGGAGGGGTTTGGTTGTGGCTGTGGGAGGGGTGTAGAGTAGCACTATATTATGCTCATATATGGAGACCATGGCAGGTAACACTGACGCAGTTGTGGGAGGTGGCCTGGTGGTCGCAGTGTGTAGTATTTATTTAGGAGTAAGGCCTCGTCCTGTTTGAAGTCTACGGTGGGTAAACGTAGGGGCTATTTGGGGTGCGTGTGGGGGGGGGGGCGGAGGCGGAGGCGGAGGCGGAGGAGGAGGAGGAGGAGGAGGAGGAGGAGGAGGAGGAGGAGGAGGAGGAGGAGGAGGAGGAGGAGGAGGAGGAGGAGGAGGAGGAAGAGGAAGAGGCAGAGAAGGAGGAGGCAGAGAAGGAGGAGGCAGAGAAGGAGGAGGCAGAGAAGGAGGAGGCAGAGAAGGAGGTGGGGGTGGATGAGGAAGAGGGCGAGGAGGATGAGGATGAGCAGAGGAGGAGGAGCATTATTTGTTTGTTGTTTTACCTCCTGGCAACATCTAAGGTCATATCAGGATGGGTACCGACTTGTGACAGTGTGCACTCATGGCGACTTTATAGTGCTGCCCCACTGGGAAACCAGGCCAGCAGCACCATGACCTGATATCCAACTCAGTCACATTATCCTGACACTGAGCAAACCAGTCCTTGCCCTATCCTAATAATGCCAAGCGCCAGGTTAGGAAGCGACAAGTATCAATTTTCAAGTATCAATTTTCAAGTCATCGGCTTGACTCGACCAGGATTCGAACCCACAATCTCATGGGTTCAGATCTCCCGATCTCGCAAAACAGGGGACGGACGCTCTACTCATTCGGCCATCCCGTCTGGTCGGAGAAGGAGGAGGAGCTAGCTGTAGACGCTGGGGGCGGCAACGACACGGATGTACTGATGGCCCGGATAGTTCCCACACTATGCACACAGCACTGTGCCAAGCCGGCTGTAAACTTGTCTTCTGTGAGGTAATCACTGCAGTCTCCAAAACACGCCCACACTATCCTAGAGTAAATTTAGTAGACTGTTTTAAACGTTCCACCCCTTTCTTTTCTTCTCCAAAACAATTCTTCAAAACACTATCAACTCTTACACCCCGCACGCCCCCATCGACACCCGTTCTACCACATGAGGGCATTTGGGGAATGCATTGAAAGTCCTCCCCACAGGGGGACAGCACTCACGCACCCAGCCCCATGCATTATGGGCCTTTCACGCTTGACGGACCCTTTAAAAGAGGTGGGAGGGGGCCATGTGAACCTCGCCCCATTACAAAGGCCCTTACAAAGGCCCACCGCTGCTTAGTCCTTTGCACACACGGGCACGATTTAATCATACAGGGGTCTGACATTCAGGTATTTTCTTGTGTACGTTGCGTTGCTATACATAGAGCTTACAAGGCGTTTAATATTAGCGATTGATCCCACACATTAACACAGCCCTTTAGGCCAAATCAGTCTTGAAAAGTCATGTTTACACATGGTATTTTGAACTACAATAACAGGTCTGCCAAATTATTGTGGCGATTTAGTTAGTCCAGCCCCCCCCCCCCCACACACACACCCTCCTTCTCCTTCCTCCCTCTCTGCTGACTTAGGCTTAGAACTGCAATGAGTGAAATGTGGGATTTGGGCTTGCAGCCAGTGAAATGAGCCCAGATGGCTCGGTGACTCACTCTCTTAGAATTACCCTCACATACCACGGTGCTCCAGTACTGTACTCTCGCCCAACAATAGCGCCATTGTAATGTGCATGATGAGTGATTCTTTCTAGTCTTTACACACTGATACATGGCCACTTTGAAGTGCGCGAATCGGACACTAGGGCGCGCCAGTAGCGCCAAGTGTAAAGGGTGGGGATGGGGGGGGGGGGGGCCCTCATGTGTGTTGTGAGGGCACCGGATGCATCAACAACATTCGCAGCGGACGCGGTGGCCGAATCGGTAGAGCGCGGGCCTCGCGTGCGGGAGATCGGGAGTTCGATTCCCGGTCGAGTCAAACTAATGACTTATAAAAATGTATACTTGTAATTTCCTAGCTTGGTATTATTAGGATAGTGCAAGGACTGGCTAGCTCAGTGTCAGGATAATGTGACAGTGGAATATCAGGTCATGGTGCCAGCAACCTGATTTCCCAGTCGAGAAGCACTATAAAGTCATCATGAGTGCGCACTGTCACAAGTCAGTACCCGTCCTGAATTAACCTTAGATGGATTTTATTGAGGCTGTATTTATGCTGTTCATAGCATATAACTATAAGACCGGGTATTCAGGCTTGTTTTCAATGCTGGCCAGCTGCAGTGTATCTTATCACACAATAGCTGCTGATAAGGTGTTTGATTGCCTGCAATTCAGTAGCAGATAGATAGTTGGTCGGTATGGTTAGTAGTCTATGTTATTCTTGGCATATACATATTTCCCCCACCCCCCTTACTACTCCTATTTACATATCATAGGATTGTATGTAGTGGTGTGGTGTGGTGTGGTGTGGGGTGGTGTGGTGTGGTGTGGTGTGGTGTGGTGTGCTATCTGGCTACTAAAGGTGGCGCCACTGTAAGATCAACTCCCACGGACGTGGTGTTGTGCTCATTGCCCCCACCCACCATCACCCCCCACCCCACCCCACATTCATCTTGTTTACCTCACCTGGATGGGCCCACCTGACTGGCGAGGCACTGGCGCGCACCACTCACACACGCATACCGCACATACAACGCATTCCAGATAACGACTGCAAAGACCCATTATCACACTGCAACCGGTTTGGATCGGAAACCCCCAAATCATCATCAATATAAGTATGTGTCGAGCAAATGCAGTCTTAATACCACCCACCCACACACACGTATAATCCTTACTTTAATATCCACATGTAGAGTCCTGAGAGAATAATATAACAGAATGGAACGAATATGAGTTGAGCGTCCGTCTCCTGTTTTGGGAGATCTGGGGACCCAAACCCATGAGTTTGTGAGTTCGAACCCTGGTCGAATCAAACCAATGACTTATAAAATTGATACTTGTCGCTTCCTAGCCTGGCGCTCGGCATTATTAGGATAGGGCAAGGTCTGGTTAGCTCAGTGTCAGGCTAATGTGACTGAGTGGGATATCGGATCATGGTGCCGATTTCCCAGTTCGTCAGCACTATAAAGTTGCCACCCGTCCTGATATGACCTTAGATGTTGCCAGGATGTAAAACTCCAACAACCAACCAAGTTTGCCCTGTCCAAGCCATGCACTCTCCAAATACACACCTTGCCTACAACAAACAGTGAAGAACATCAGCAGGGCAACTGCATTGTTATGGTGTTATTTTTGGACCAGTTTGTATGTGTACATGATGCTACGTCATAGCCCGACAACACACAGGAACGCGCGCCCGCCCGCCCGTGTGTACAAATATAATGTAGCACACCTGCCCAATATAGCTGACCACCAGGTGCTGACCCCCCCCCCCCCCCACACACACACTATACACAGACCTCCCTACACCAAATTTCCTATTTGGGTACTCCAGCGAAAAATAAAAGATGTACTTTCAAAATTGCTTGCCGTACCAAATTTTAATTTGACTCCAGGTTAACACTTGTACAAAATAAGCAAAAACCACATGGGTAGGCAGGTCCTGTATGCCCCAAAATTCCCATTTACAGTGGGGAAAAAACGTACTTTTCCCTTTTTTTTTAAGGGAGGGAGGATATATTAAAATGTGTGTGTATTGGTGTATTCCGGCTCAAAACTGTACAAAATACGCAAAAATCGTGTGGGTATGCAGGTCCACCCACACACAGACCTCGTGTGTGGGGAGGGGGTGTGTGTGTGTGTGGTGTGCACGTATGTGTGTATGCATGTGTGTATGCGTATGCTTTGTTTGTTTAACGACCCCCCCCCCACACACACACAACAAGCAAACATTGGCTATTGCATGCACAGATTTAACCTGTTTGCATTGTAATGAAAAATCATGGGCGTTTTAAGCGGATGGTTTGTGTTACAAAGTTTAAATATTATGTAGATTTATTCCTTGCAAATGTAGACAAACCTTCAGATGCAGTAGTGCATGGGACAGGTTTGTCATTCAATGTCAAATGAGCCTGTAGATAACCTGTTCTTTGTTGGAGTTTGATGTCCTAGCAACATCTAAGGCCATATCAGGACAGGTATCAACTTGTGACAGTGCACACTCATGGTGACCAGCACCGTGTCCTGATTTCCCACTCATTCACACTATCCTGATACTAAACCTAACCAGTCCATGTGCTATCCTATTAATGCCAAGCGCCAAGCTAGGTAGCAACAAGTATCAATTTTGTAAGCCATTGGTCTAACTCGACTGGGAATCAGACTCCCGACCTTCCACACAAGATATAGTGATACTTGGTCCGTAAAGGCATGGACCTGGTTCAAATGAAGTGAGCATCAGGTGAGATGGTTGTTGGAGTTTTACGTCCTGGCAACATCTAAGGTCGTAGCAGGTGAGAACAACATAGGAGGGTTTAGGAAATGTGTGTGTTGAGTGTGGGGGGGGGGGGGGGGGGTGTTACTAGTTGGTGAGGAACCAGACCTGTACAACAGCTCCCCATGGCTGACATGGCGGCCAATCACACATTACATCCACCAGGTGGCGTGCTAGCCCAATCCTCAGCCAAGCCCCTTTCATCCACTAATAGGCAATTAACCAGCCTAAAATGAGGCTACGTAACACCACTCGCATACCTCCCACAAATTCACACCAAATGGCAAGCCGTAAGCCCACAGTGTAAAACAGCCCAAACAAGTGAAACTTGGCCTCTAATTGACTGGCCTCTAATGGCCATCGCCCGCATTAAAGTTGCATAATTCGATGGTTTTGAGTTATATTGTCTATTTAGTAAATAAATGTACTAAGAAGCCTGCCCCCCCCCCATCAATTTACTTTAGGTTGAAGTAACTCATTTTAAAGATGCTTTAAGTGAAAACATGCCAAATTAGCTGGAGAGCATAGGCTTCAGCAGTGACAGGTTATATTAAATTGACTTAGTATTCCTTTAATTCATCAATAAATGCTAATCGAGTGCTCTGGTATCTAAGTTGGCAACCCAAAATTTCCTATTGTGATATTCCTGTGAGAAAAAAAAAGTGTACTTCCAAACTTTTATATTGTGTATGGACATAAAACGTTGTATAAAATTCGTTAAAAAATGTTTTGGTAGGCAGGTCTGGATAAATAGTACAAATCTAGTGTTTTGTTTATATAAAAAAAATATTTTAAAAACTTTTTCTTTTTTTTAAAAATCTCATGGGGGCTTTCATCGAACTATGCAGCTATAAATCACATGCGTCATGCCTTCTGAAATCATGACAGACGGACATTAAATGGTTGGTTAGTTGTTGGAGTTTTACGTCCTGGCAACATCTAAGGTCATATCAGGACGGTGGACATTAATGACATTTACAAAAACAAACAAAGAGAGGCCGCTCACTTGGGTTTCAGCAAACATGTCATAAGACCATCTAAATACGCCACCAGTGCTGCACACAAGCTGGACTGACGCAGCAAGCTTCTTATTAACAATATACCACACGTACTTGGTGAGTCGCCAGCAAGGCGGCTGGGTGGGGAGGCGACGTGGTTGCAGGGCTTTTTCCCCCCTACCATGTGCCATTCCTTACCTTCCCTAGCCCCCCGCCCCGCCCCCCCCCCCCCACTGGCTCCACCACTCCGCCCCTTGTGTTGCCCCAACGACAACCAACATAATTCAGCAACAAACAAACAAACAAACAAACAAACAAACAAACACACCCAACCAACCAACCAATGCGCCTCGGTTCACTGTGCTCGCCGTCATTATGCATACATCACCTCTACTAGGCCATGTAAACACCACCTCACTAGCTTTACCTGGACCCCCTCCCCCACCCCTCACACACTCCTTACCTACACCCCACCCACCCATAATACTCCTTAGCTACACTCCCTCTCACACACACTCCTTACCTACACCCCCCATCACACACCTTAACTACACCCCCATCCCATCAAACTCCTTACCTACACCCCCATCCCCCATCACACTCCTTACCTACACCCCATCCCCCCATCACACTCCTTATCTACGCCCCCATCCCCCATCTATACACCCCACCCCCCATCACACTCCTTACCTACAAGACACCCCCACACCACACCCTTACCCAACACCCCCATCCACAACCCTTAACATCCCCCACCATCACACTCCTTACCTAACGCCCCCCCCCCCCACCATACACCCCACAGCCCATCCCCCCCCATCACACCTCTACCTTCCTAAACCGCCATCCCCCCTTACCTACACCCCCTCCCCCCTTCACACTCCTTACCCACAACCCATCCCCCAACACACTCCTACATCACGCCCCATCCCCCTCCTTACCCACACCCATCCCCCCATCACACTCCTTACCTACACCCCATCCCCCAATCACACTCCTTATCTACACCGCCATCCCCCCTTACCTACAGTGCACCCCCCCCCCCATCACACTCCTTACTACACCCCTCCCCCATCAACCCTTACCTACATCCCCTCCCCCATCACACTCCTTACCTACGCCCCACCCCCTCCCCCTTACCCACAGCCCACCCCCCTTACACTCCTTACCTACACCCCCATCCCCCCATCACACTCCTTACCTACCTCTCCTCCCCCCCCCCCCCCCATAACACACTCCTAGGAACAACAGGCTGGACCTTATAAATACAAGTTAATAAACTGACTTTAAATAGTGAAACTAAATTATTAAGTAGTACTGGGATTAATAATTCCCATATCAAAGCCACGTTCAACGTAGTGAGACCAGAACGATTGAATGATTAAAACAAAATTAATTTCAAAAGAAACATTTTTTCGGTTATCAAATTATAGACCCTATAGCATGACAAGTTCCACTGGATTTATTTGTTGGTGTACATCGTAGGAACATCTTAGGTCATATCAGGACGGGTACCGACTTGTGACAGTACAGACTCATTGCGACTTTATAGTGCTGCCCCACTGAGAGATGAAGCCACCAGCACCATGATCTGATATCCCATTCAGTCACATTATCCTGACACTGAGCCAACCAGTCCTTGCCCTATCCTAATAATGCCAAGCACCTGGCAAAGAAGCGACAAGTATCAATTTTTAAGTCAATGGTTTGACTCGACCAGCGTTTGTACACACACGAACCCATGGATTCGAATCCCCCGATCTCCCAAATCAGGAGACGGACGCTCAACTCATTCAGCCATCCTGACTGGAAGATCTTTCTATTGCTAGGTACACACCTACCGTATACGATTCGTGCACTAAAACTCGCGACCCGACCCGACCCGCTTAAAACTGAAAACGGCCCGATTCATTTTTCGAATCGCAATCGTAAGGAAGCACTTTTAGCCCTAAAAATGAGTTTTAAGTCACGAATCGCAATCGGTAGGTGTGCTAGGGGAGTGCACACCTCATGACTTTTGGGCAGTTTTAGATCATATACGGTAGGTGGGTGCGGAAAAACGGTAGGTGTGTACCTAGCATTAGGGTCACAAGGTCTGCGTCAGGTCACTGTGTACGAGTCTGTCCGGGCAAGCCATTTAACAGGTCGTACATCCCGGTGATAACAGTCCAACATTTCGAGCGCGGTTGAGTACCCAAAGCCATGACATCTCTTAAGTAAATGATAACATGGTTTTTCCTGTGCCCCCCCCCCCCCCCGCCTTCCATCTTACTTGACAAAAAGGTGAAAGTTTTCCGGTGTCTACTTATACAACAGTTCCAGAGAAGCGTACTGCATCCTTTCCACCCAACCCTGCCTCTGCACAAACTACACTGCTACTACTAATCGAAGAACTGGGGACACGTCTGAAACTTGCTCACATGTCCCTTTGACAAAGAAACCGCACAGATATTGATATAGTTTTCATAACCACAGAATAATAACGGTGTCTTCTATTATACGATTCTACGTACAAACCCGACGGTGTTTTTCTGAGTCCAACCAGCTCAACACCATCAACTTACACAAGAAACATGGCGGCGCGTGAGCTCTATAGTCTCCTATCTAACACCTCTTTGGGGATGATATACAACATTCAGAAAGATAATTAACTTAGGCATGGGGCGGCCCATGTCTCCCCCCCCCCCCCCACACACACACACTCAACCCCACAATTTCCCCCTTCCACCCCCCCCCCCACCCCCCATCTCTGTCTTTTTGTTCTAATGATGTTCCTAACAACACAACTCCCGAGCCGACTATTTGGCTTTCTCAAGTATTGCTTCCCATTCACACCCGAGTCCCGTCTCTAACCTCGTCGCCTCTACCCCCTCCAACCCCCCAACCCCCAGCCCTCACCCCCACCCCGTGTAGTGTTCGTCCTGGTGGCCACCCCCCCGGCTTTTCTGGCCCTGTGCCACCCCCACCCCCACCCACCACCACATTTCTCCTACCCTTGAATCCCTCTATAAATACCCCCCCCCCCCCCACCACCACCCCATCCTCACGAAGTGCGCGGAGCCTCGTTCGACTAACACCCACATTCCACCTGTATTAATGTTCACGGAGCCTCGTTCGACTAACACCCACATTCCATCTGTATTAATGTTCACGGAGCTTCTTTCGACTAGCACCCACATTCCACCTGTATTAAGGTTCACGGAGCCTCGTTCGACTAAGACCCACATTCCACCTGTATTAAGGTTCATGGAGCCTCGTTCAACTAACGCCCACATTCCACCTGTATTAAGGTTCACAAGCCTCGTTCGACTAACACCCACATTCCACCTGTATTAATGTTCACGGAGCTTCGTTCGACTAACGCCCACATTCCACCTGTATTAAGGTTCACGGAGCCTCGTTCAACTAACACCCACATTCCACCTGTATTAATGTTCATGGAGCCTCGTTCGACTAACGCCCACATTCCACCTGTATTAAGGTTCACGAGCCTCGTTCGACTAACGCCCACATTCCACCTGTATTAATGTTCATGGAGCCTCGTTCGACTAACGCCCACATTCCACCTGTATTAAGGTTCATGGAGCCTCGTTCGACTAACACCCACATTCCACCTGTATTAAGGTTCATGGAGCCTCGTTCGACTAACACCCACATTCCACCTGTATTAATAAGAAGCGCAATTCGCGAGTTTCCTACGAATCAAATAAACTAAGGTGCATTAAAGCGGCATAGTCCGATCAAAATCAAATTTTCGAAACCAAAACATTGATCTAGATTCGATCCTACTTGCACTAAAACTTTGATTCATCTGTTCAAGTATCTGGTATTGCATAGAAGGGAACACCGAGCCAATGTAATAGAACCTGTTACTGCTGAAACATATGATAGCAGAATTTGTATGTGGGTCCAACATAAATTTGACAAGTTTCACTTCAAATGTCTCCAAGTTAAGCATTTAATATAAAGGTTACTCCAACTAATGTAAGGTCGATTTATAATGATCAACCTAGTATATGTATTTCTAAAATATGGCCGAAACCATGGGACTATGCAACATTAACAAATTACGAAAACATGCCATATTCTTACAATAGCATGTACCACTGACTGGCTTCCCATGCGAGAGGTAGTGTGTTCGAACAAAGCAAGGACCTACAAAATCGATACTTTTCACTACCTAGCCCGGAACTCGGCATAATTAGGAAAGTGCCAGGACCAGTTTGCACAGTAAGAGGATAATGTGACTGAGTAGGGATTGGGTCAAGGTGAGGCAACACTATAAAAATCGACATGAGTGCACACTGTCAAAAGTTGGCATCCATCCTGATATGATCTTAGTTGTTGCTAGGATGTAAAGCCCCAATAATCAATATAATAATAATAATAATAATAATAATAATAATAATAATAATAATAATAATAATAATAATAATAATAATAATAATAATAATAATAATAATAATAATGTGCATGAGGTGAAATAACTGACGCGCATCCTACCGCAAAAAAAGTTGTTCAACCATGCGCATATTCCATATGCTGGGCTGAGCGATAATAAGGCAGTTCAGATGTTATTAAAAGATGCCCTCCACCCACGTGGGTAAGAGCATGGTATTCTCGCTGGGCAGCCTACCGCAATAATCACTCTCTCTCTCTCTCATCTGACATTCCCTTCCCGATAACTATGGACACTCACCCTGAACTGACAGCACAAACCAAACCAAACATTTTGGTCACACACAGCCATACCTCGAGGTTCCCCAGTCGTGATAATAACAATAATAATAATAATGGGCTACGGGGTGATCATCCCCGGGACGACCATCCCCAACCCAGCGGGTCGCAGGTGGCGGATAGCGACATGGCCTTTAAATATGGTTAGCTGTGAAATAAGGTGGGCTTGCCCAGTCGAATAAACAGCCCCGGACCAACTGGCGATGATCCTAACAGGACGAGGGGTGGGCAACTGGTGTCCTCATTGAAATACCTCATATGTCCCATGACAGGTACATCATGCGAGCAAGAGCCACGTTATAAACTCAAGCCCCTTGTGCTCCCAAGGTAGGTCCTTTGATCAGGAGCTAAGGGTGAGGTAACCCTAACAGAAAACCTCGAGTGCTGAAGTGGGGAGGTAGCAGGCCACAAGGCACACCCTAACAAACCATGGTACCACGCATACACAGCCATATGACACTTGGAGACAAATTCAACAAACTGGGCTCCAAGTGTAATTGAAGGCGAACGAAAAGAAGAAGATAACAATAATAATAATAATAATGCTTGTACATATTTTCTTATTTGAAAGTTCACAACAGCTTCCTCGATATGACAATAATAAGAAATAAAATAATCTGCCATTTACGATAATTACTGCTGAAGCCTATAGAGACAAGAGTTTGGACAAACACGCAAAAACTAATTTTTGCATGTTTACACTTCGAATATCTCCAAACTTAGCATTTTAAAGCAAAGTTACTTCAAACTAAAGTAAGGTAGATTATGACGAACAACCTAGGTAGATTATAACGAACATCTAAAAAAAAATGACAGAAACTCAAAACCATCAGACTATGCAACTTTAACAGAAAACTTACAAGTAATGCATACACCTTCGTTGCTTATTTCTTCTACCAAAATGCATATATATTCTTGGGGAAACAGTTATCGGTTGGTTAAGGGTCCGTATAGATGTGAAGATATCGAATTCAAGGCTATTTCAAGGCTGTTTTTGATAGGAATTCAAGACTATTTTCATTTGGATTTTTGGGAAAAAAAACCATAGGGTTTCCAGATTATCTTATGCCGAATGACGGTGTCAGACTAATTTAGATCAGTGGGGGCAGCTTTATGGATTTCAAGGCTTTTCAAGACTAATTACCCACATTAGGTTAAATTCAAGGCTTTTCAAGGCCTTGAATTGGGGCAAATGAAGTTCAAACTGTCCAGGCCCTAATTGTTGCACATAATATACGTCCGTTAATTTATGTTAATCATACAGAATTTGTAAGAATACAAATGTGTATATATGTGAATATGTGCGTTTGTGTATATGTGTGTATATATATGTATATGTGTGTGTATGTATGTGTGTATATGTGTGTATGTATGTGTGTATATGTGTGTGTATGTATGTGTGTATGTATGTGTGTGTATGTATATATGTGTGTGTATATGTGTGTGTGCGAGATGAGGGTGGGGCCGAGAATAGAGACATGAAAATTGTTTATACGCCTCGTAGCATTCTGGAGATTTAATTAAAAATTCACCAGTTTTATAACATTCAGTTCCCCGCCTTTTACAATACTTTCCCAGACCAACACGAAAACGTGTGTGGGTGGGGAGAGAAAGCAGGTCAATGTGTTCGTACACATATTTGTAGACTGCTCAGAAAAGTCAGCGAACAGCAAACTCATTGCCCACCTGCACTTATTCGAGTTCCCCAGTGGGTGTGGCTTTATTTAATTCTGTTAAGGAGGACACCTCAGTCAACATCTAACACTCATTACACATCGACTTTTGTTTGACTTGGACCGAAGGCAGGCTGCGCTGGATGGACTGTCCATTCTAATAGGGCCATCTAGAAATAATAGCCCACACTAAAAAAAAAAAGTCCAACAATAAACTTTTACTAAAAATAGCCCGTTCTAAAGAAATGGCACTAAAAATAGCCCATCCTTTAAAATAATTCCACTCAAAATAATACCCGCCCTAAAAATAGTCCCACTAGAAATAATAGCCGACCCTAAAAACAGTTCCACTGGAAATAGCCCCCCCCCCCCAAATAAAAAGGTTCCTATAAAAAACACACACTAAATTATGGTCACATTCCCGAGGCTACTAGCCACGTTAACACCACTTTAATAGTAGGAGACCGGACGTGGTAGCTGAATAATAGGCTACAGGTTTCCTGTGTGGAAGGTCGGGAGTTCGAATCCCAGCCAAGTCAAACCAATGACGTAGAACATTGATACTTGTTGCTACCTAGCCCAGTGCTCAGCATTACTAGAATAGGACAAGGACTAGTTAGCTCAGTATCAGAATAATGTAACTGAATGGCATATCGGGTCATGGTGCCAATAGCCTGGTATCCCAATTGGACAGTACTATAAAGTCGCTAGCCATCCTGACATGACCATAGACATTGCAAGGACGTAAAACTCCAACAACCAAATATTAATAGGAAGAATCTCACTTGAAACAAGCAGAAAACAATTGGCAGATTGGGTGCAGCAGTAGTGAGGAAGGGATGATGGTACCTTCTAACTGGTGTGACCCCAGTGGCACAGGTGCAGTCTAGACGAAGTAAATCAAATATTTAGCACACCGTTTGCTTTACTTCCGCGCTACTTTCACCCCGCGTCCGACGCTTCCTCTCTCCCCCCACCCCCAGGCACAAGACACCTTCAACTTTCAAATAGTGTCAAGCAGACTGAATAAGGCAATGTGGAACAGGTCGGTCTACTTGCGCATTAATTAAAGTTACATATACATAGTCCGCTGATTTTGAGTTTGTCATTTCCTCCAGATAAATATCTTTATTTTTCAAAGATAAATATCTTCATTTTTCTCAGATAAATATATTCAATTGATTGTTATTATGTACCCTACTTTAGTTTGAGATAACTTATTTGAAATGGCTAACTTTCGAGATATTTGAAGTGTAAACGTGTCAAATTAGTTTTGGCAAGCATGCTGCATGCCAAAACTGACACCATATGTTTCTGCAGCAACAGGTTCTATTAAATTGGCTCAGTATTCCCTTCTGTGTGACGACACATGCTTAATAAGTGCAGCAGTATCTAAGTTAGTTAGGTATGTAAAATAAAAACTAGATAATTGTCTTGGTTTTGAAATTGTCATCTTTTCATCGAACTATGCAGCTAATTACTCATACACATTCTGAGTTTCAACTACCTAAGCCATTTCAAATCTTTTGGCTTTAAAAAAAATATGAAAAGGAGTCAGCATACTGGAATTGTTAGTACACCAGACCTCACAGACAAGACAATGGACGCCCAGCCCCCGGGCCATATCGTCCAACATAATTCATCAAATGGCGCCGCAACCAAATGCGAGGTTTGTTTGTTTGTTGTTTTACGTCCTAGCAACATCTAAGGTCATATCAGGACGGGAACAACTGCGAGGTATACTACTGTAGTGGTCTGCACTGACCTCTCAGGCAAGGAGCCGCATAGACAGGTAGGCGTGGGTAGTGTGTTGATATCAGGGAGCCTAGGTGGTGTAATGGT